>CAWVRF010000035.1:0-42000 GCA_963932465.1 Maratus speciosus | reverse complement strand
TTTTGTTGCACGGTGTATTTGAAAGATTTTTGTTTTGAAAAAGGGTAACGAGATGGTGTGGAAGCCCTGCCGTTATGAATATTAATGCGTCGTATCCTGCAGCAAATAATCATTACAGCTTAACACTTTCGAGACCGCATTGCTTATACTAATTTTATTTGGAATACACCGGGTTTTTTAAACAGTTCCCTTTACTCGTGAAATTCCAAAAAATGCTTTAATGAAAAACTCCCACTATTATTATTTATTTATTTATGGTACCAAAAAACAAATTTCACATGCCCCTTTCGATGATACATCTATGCATCACAAGTCCCGAAACGGTTAAAGAGTTAAAGTATTTGTTTAATTAAAAAATTGAAAATATCGAAATTTTTCAGTTGTTTAAAATTAGGAAAAAAAATGGTAAATTGAAAAAATATATTAATTTACAAAAACTTATTACATTTATTAGAATTATTGAAATATTTTCTGCCCTACTTGTTATTTTGTAGTTGCAGTAAGTAATCAATCATCAAAATCTATAATCCCACCCCACCTGAAATTTACGCTACTCTTCCAACCATTACTCAGCCAGCACAAAAAGATTTTATACGTTTTTTTTCTTTTAATATTTTGTCCTATATGTTATTCTATAGCAAAAACAAAAAAAAAAAAACATTCACTTGCATCAGCCCCCCGAGTTTGATGATTAAAAAAAAAACAAAAAAAAACCCCGAGTTTGATGATTTAAAAAAAAAAAAAAAAAAAAACTCCGCAGAACCCATCGAAATGCAGAATATCCATAAACCCCGCCCCCAAAATAATGATGATTATCCTTTTTCTGTTCGGGAGGGGAGGCGCATATTTACATGTTAACTCATCAAAATACACAGGTTATTATTTAGAAATGAATGACTGGATAAAAAAAAATATATATATACAAATAGAAAACTAATTTAATATATTTCTATTAATTTTTATAGAAAAAGGCACATAAAGAGCCATCCAAACAACCGCCGCTGATGGTTTTCGAGAAACACTATTCCCGCAAAAGACGGCCACTTTGACGACAAAAGTACTGACCAATCAGATTTCGATATGACAAAACCTGGTTGGGAAAAGCAAAATATGTATTTGTCGAATATGCCCGATTACACCGTGATCAACGAGGATCCGAAAAAAAATAGTAAATACAAAAGTTGCGTATTTTTGTCCGTAGAGTCCGAATCTGCAATAAAAAATGGGGGGGGGGGGCGGGTGTTATAATTCAAGTTTTCAAAGTTGGACCCCCTCTGACGCCAGGGGCGGGGGTCGGGGTGGGCAGTCAGCTTTGGTATCACTGAGTAGCTTTTTTAAAAATATTTAACACGTATATTTTCGTTTTTCGATCTGATATGTATTTCTCGATTTATTCGACCGTTTTCAGGCTTTTCGGACACCCTGTATATGTTATTACTAGTTTTGTCTCTTTTTATATTCAAAATTTCTGAAGATAATTGATTAAATATTTAAGGATCGCTTAATGTTTATAAAAGCCATCAAAAAAGTACTGATTTTTTATTGCAGAAATTGAGTAATTACAAGATTTCTAAATAAAGTATGCAATTAGTTGTACCGGGTGTCCCAAAAAGGACTGACTGATTTTAAAATTCAATAACTTCCAAACGGTGACAGATATTAAAAAAATTCTTGCAGGAGGTTTATGCATAAAGTCAAAAGTTTTTTACAGTGATTTTCGATTTTAGTTCGAATTACAAACAATAGATGGCGCTGTAAGCAATAGTCGCTCAATACAGGCTCGATTTTTGGTCCTTTCTGTTGTTCCATGCAGAAAAAGGAGATGGAAATGTATTATCCAGGCCACGAAGTACCAAAAATCGAGCCTGAATTTAGCCTCTATTGATCGCAGCGCCATCTATTGTTTGTAATTCGAACTAAAATCGAAAATCACTGTAAAGAAACTTTTGACTTTATGCATAACCCTCCTGCAAGATTTTTTTAAATATCTGTCACCGTTTGGAAGTTATTGAATTTTAAAATCATTCAGTCCTTTTTGGGACACCCGGTATGTTTGAGTCGAAAAAAAAAAAAAAAAAAAAGGTGTTATAGAACAAATTCACTTTTGCCGAAAAGCCATCAGGCATGAATTTTGCATCTTAATGTTTGTTTTACACCATACAAATTAATACGAATAAGATCCTTATTTTCTAAATTTTTATTACTTTACAAATGTCTACAAACAATGTTTAAAATAATATATACACACAAAATGTTGACTATCAATTAATATCTAATTATCAGCAATGCCTGATTCGTCAGAATTCATAATTTACTCAAACATAGATCGTACAAACCACGCTCTAACACAAATTTTCAGACTTCATATGGGAACCCAATTAAATTTTTCTGATATTATAAGTTTTATCCGATTTTAAATCTTTAGGCCGGCAATATCGACGGCACGAGAAATAGACGACACCCAGCCCGTCAGTGTAGCAAGATTAAAAAATTTAGAATTTTAACCTTTTTAAAATCTAGATTCCTTGATTGGCACCCCTTTTTTGAAATAATAAAATTCGCCTTATTTAAAGACAATTAACTAAGGCGTAAACAACGGGAATTTTATCATTTCTAAAATGTTGCGCCAATCAAGAAATCCGAATTTTAAAAAAGTAGCCTACTGGCAAAACTACAGCCCGTCATATTGAGGGGCTGCATTTTGATATTTTGTGATTTACCCATAATTATTTCATTCGATAAGCGTACTAACATAACGTATCTGCCTTGAATTTACATTGGTCGGTAAATGGCAATTTGGCTAATAAAAATTTCTGCTAACGAATTAGATTCCGGAACGAATTGTCTTCGTTAGTCGAGATTTCTCTGGAAACCCCTTTTCAATAACAAATAGTAAATAGCAATTATTAAGTTATTATATAGTTATTTAAGTTATATTAAAAAGCTGCGTTAAAAGATGAAAATGCAATATACAGAGAAGAAAATTTTGCTTTGTTCACAACGGGAAAGCGTCATCTATATTTCACCAAATCTAAAATCTGATTTTGCTAAGGTTGCTGTTCGAAAATAGTACTTTCATTTAGACTTCACTCAGAGCACACTGTCGTATAGAATAGCTGAAATCAAATTCAGCGAAAAGATTTTGTAATAATAAGGTAAATAGAAATGTTAAATTTCACACCGGAAATATATTTTGAATAATAAAAATTAATTTTTTAAATGTGCATGATGAAGTGATTTTTTCCATCTCCCTGTCGCTGTCATGAAAAAACCTTTTTACTAAGGTTTTAGTAGTACAATAGAAAGTAGGAATCAAGGTGATATAAGTAAGCGTCCTATCTTAAATGAGAGAAGTAACCGCAAGATTCAAAGCGAGGTCACATCAAACAAGGTCATGCGCCACGTAGCGAATGGAGTGTGAACTACAGGTAGGTACCTAACTGTTTTCTTACTGACACCACTAAAATTGTAACGTTTTTTTCACCTTGATTAATAACTGAAGTGTGTATGATAAGGCGAAGAAAACTTCGCGGCGTCAAGTGCGCCTGGATGTCCCTGTTGTTACGCTATTATTTTGCAAGAAATGTTGCAATCAAAACTTACTTCCAAGAGTGACTGAAGGTTTAGAAAATACGCGCCACATTAAAAGCCCGCGTATGTGAATTATCACTCCGTCCACAAGGTGGCGCAACTGTGTTAATTTACGCCTGATTCCAGTATTAAGTTTGTTCGCTTACTTATAGCGCTTTGGTAGGGATGGGCGTTCCTGCTCCTTTTGAAAAACGAACTGTTCCGTCAGAACTTGGAAGTGTTTCTTTTACGTGTTTCTTTTACCTGTTCCTTAGGAACAGGTCACGTGATCTCGTAACATACGAGGAGAGGAACGAAGACACCAAGACCTGTTCCTGGGACTGTTGCTGTAACAGACAGGGCATTGAGTGATTGTTCGGTTTCAGGGATTAAAAAAAGACCGTCTTTTCTCTTTTCTTTACTGAATACATAACACTGAGGAAGGGAATTTAAAGCAGTGAGGGTTTCTGATACAAAAGAAAATCTGGATACATCATGTTATTTTTGCTTTTTCTTTTCACCTTTTTTTTTTTTTTTTTTTTTTTTTTTTTTTTACTTTTGAGTTTTTAAGTGGAAATTTTGATTATACAAAAAATGAAGAGGATGTTGCTTGAAAAAGAAATGAAATAATAAAAAACAATACATTTAATAATATTTCCAGTAATGTAAAAATGGAACCCATGGCCAATATTTAAAACAACTGCGATAAATACTATGTTAGCATTTGACTCGAAACTGGCTTTAAGATAATCCAATAAATACATTCCGTGAAATACCTTTTTTCGAACTTATTACTTCTAAACTTAAACTAATATGATTAGATAAACTAAAATTTTTGAGACTTCTTATTAAAATTAGCAAGCTAAAAATTGAAAATAATGCCAAGAATTAAGATATAGTTATGGCTCTAGGAAGGCGGGGGGGGGGGGGGAGGAAAGTGAGGGTTCCAACTTCAATTAACTAAATTTTTTTTTTATCAGATGATTTTAAAAAATGAATATTATTTATTTATTTTTCAAGTAACTTAAAATAATTATACAGTAAGAGAAAAGTAAATTAAGGATTTTTTGGTGAACGGGTAAGCTTTCTCACCCTAAATCTGTCGTTGAAGACAATATTTAATTCCGTTTCTCTTAAGTTCATGAGTTTAAAATTATCTTAAACGGCAGAGGGGGGGGGGGAGGATCCTCGACAAAAAAAAAAGATAATAAAATACTTTAATTCTTCAAAGTTCTATTTCATGTGCATATACCCGATTTAAAAGAAAAAACACACTAGGCAATTGATGACAGACATATTCGTTCCAAAATCTAGTGCGGCCCCACCAGTGGCCGAGAGATTCTGCTCTCGAAGGTGATAAGCGGGAGGGGCTGTTCTCGAACCCAATCGCGCCCGTCGGCCTAATCGTTCGGAATTTTTCGCGGTTTTCTTCTGACCTTCGGTTTCCATACGTAAATACGGGTTAGGTTCCCCTAGAAAGACCCCCACTGAGGGCACTCCCACTCGGGCCCATATCCCTCGTGCAGATAATCGGCCGTCATAAATAATACCTACACCAATAACACCAAAATTTAGTGCCACGGTGATTTTTTTTTTTCTTGCGGGCGCCCTTGGTTGTGTATTTCACAATTGCATAACAAAATCGTTTAAAAACTTCTAAATCTTGTTTCTAATATAACCTAAGGAACTCTTTAAATGCAAATATTCTCAGTATTTAATAGCTGCTTTTGTAAACCTTAATTCCGATATAAATTAATTAAGAACATATCTGGCACTGCTTCAAAGTTTTTTTTAGCATACATTATTAAGCTGACACCAGAAATATTTCAAATGAATATATGAACAAACATTTGTAACTTCAAACTGGATGCAGTTTCTTTCTACATTCTTTTTATTTATTTTATTTTTTATTTATTTATTTAATTATTTTTGCGAAATCTTCTAAACTAAAGGATTGTTTATCCAATTGACTTGAATCCATAAAACAACGCATGATAAAATATCTTTATTTTTCAAGAAAAGCCAAAAAAAAAAAAGCATTTAAGGAAAATTTTCTTTTGGTTTCATTGGTCATCATATTAAAATTTTATAAATACAATACTAATAATAAACTATATTTTTCTACCTGATGTCTATGAAAATCGGAAAAAACGCATAACGCATAATGAATTTTTCCCGAACAATTTGTTTAACTGGTCTAGCTTTTTTTTTTTTTTTTAAACTATAAAAATTAAAAAAATATCTGGCCCCATGTATACTTTCTTGATTATCTTAAGTCTGTTCTCAAATCTAAACTGTGTTCTTTCTGACACATTCTTCATTTCCTTTTTATTCGCAAACGCATAAAATTACTAGGTACTTTTGCTCAAAAATTAGCTAATCGAATGGATTTTCCCTATTTTCAATAAAGGCAGGTGTTTCAGAAAATTCTGCGAATTTGATATCTTGAACCGAATTTCCGGACGCGAAAGTGCGGAGAAGAGGAAAAACCGCCATCATGATACAACAATAGTTTGTAGCTCAAGATGTAGTTCATTTATCGAAAATTGAAAAACCGTTCGATTACAATTTTTTAAAATACCCTTTTTAAGAATCTACAGCAATATTCCTTAATTCTTTTAATTTCAAGATTTAAAATGAAATTTTTTGCTGTAATATTTTGTAATACAAATTTTAAAACTGAATTTAAAGAATAACATTTATTAAGTTGCTTATTTAATTAAAATAACATTTTTTGAACTTTTGAACGTTCTTTGTGGATTTCTTCATAAATTAAAAGTTTTTATTGATTCGTTCGTTAAAGGCAAGCATTTTCTAGAAAAAACATTCAACTTTTACCTTACAAATAACCTACTAGTTCTGTTTTATTATTATTATTGCATTAACATTAATTTAACCTTATTACTTTTGCTATTTTAACATATCCTTATTATTCAGCTGCACTAAAACAGTGTTTATAAAGTAGTTAAAAAATAATCTTTAGTTATAGTAACAAATTTAGAGGGGTGGGGGACTTGTGGAAACCTCCATTCAGATGTAAATGAAAACGTTTATTATTACTATTATTAATACTAGTATTGATTTTTATGTGCCTATTCCCATCCATACATTTGTTGAACAAATATTAAGAACGAAAAGAAAAATTAATATTTATATCTAATTAATATTATTATCATAATTCGATACTCACAATAAAAAAGAAATTGATATTTTTGTGTATCAAATATGTAAATTGAAATTTTTATGTATTAAATACAAAATAAATATCTTATGTTTTAAAAATAGTAATTATTTTTTACATTAATAATGCGTATTAAATTATAGTACTAAATTACATGTCTCCTTTATGTAACACCTATTGTTCTTAAAAGAAGTCATGAAAATGCAAAAGACCTTTAATCTGACGTATCTTCAGTAAGAAAAGGGCATAAGAGTCCTTCTCTCCTTTCCTTTATTTGTCTAATTTATCAGAAATCACTGGTCCGCCCCGGTAGAAAAATTAAAAGTTCGGGCAGATTCCGTCTTGGCACGACCGGCCCCCCAGAAATATTAAAATCTAGGTACTAAAAACTAGAAAACGTGGATATTTACGTCGATAGGATTAAAAATTGTCCCGTACCAGGTGTTCTGACTAAAAATACCTATTTTATCCTTTTTTCTTTTCATTTTTATAATTTTCATTTTTAATGAAACATCGTGTGCTGCAATATTTATTTTTTTAACGAATCTCTATCTGTATGTAATTGATTCAGTTAACGTTAATATTGTTAATGCATATTCTATGTAGTGGATGTTTAAGAATCTGATAACTACTGTACAGTAAAATCGCCTAAGACGAAATTTCTTGGGAAATAAAAAATATACGTTATAGACAAGTTTCTTTCTTAGCAGTTTTAAATGTATTATATACTTTCTCTGACGTATTATTATATTCATTTTTATGTAGCAACACTTTTTTTAATTTAAGACAGGATTCCGTCATAAACGGGTTCTTTTTCACAAGTTTTATTGTATTTATTGCCTAGAAATTGCTATTCTTTAAAAAGAATAATTTTTAAATTTTAATTGTAGAATAATGGCAATTTAAAAATATATATACATATTTTTTGCAAAAAGTTTTGGGCCGGGACAAATTTTACTGATTTTTGCACGGATCAGACAAAGTCGAGACAATAATTTTCGTGCGGGGTGGGTCGAGGCCGGCACTTAAAATGTCAGCCCTTGCAAAGCTTGGAAGAATGAAGCCAGTGCCTGATCGGTACTGAAAAATTAAGTTAAGCTCGGCGCAATCTTTTTTAGAAAAGAAAGGCCCTAGCCCGCTCTGCAAAGAGCAATACCTAGGCCCGGCCCAAAGCTTACAAAAAAAAGTAAGGCCCGTTCCGACCCCAGCGTTGCAAAAAATGACATAGAATTACCATAAAAAAAAACCCATAAGTGAAATCTTATGGTTTTTTGCCTAAGGTAAAAAATATTCTATGGCAAACCATAATGTTTACATTAAGTGTATGGTAATTTTTATGGCACCGTACAGTAAACGACTAAGGAGTTTTTGGCGTGAAATCTTATTGACATTTATATTTATACATTCTTTTCTTAGCGGAAGAAACTGTGATTAAGAGGTGTGGTGAACACAAGCTCCTCCTTCTGAGAATAGAGAGGTTTATGCTCTAGGGAAGTGGAAGTCCAGTCTCGTTATGTAACACGACGAGACGAAAGATCTGCCTAGCTTATTTTCAGTATTGCAATGGAAGTAAACAAAAATATCTATTCATAAGAATATTTCAGCAAAAGTGGGGGGAGTTGGATATTTTGTTAGTGACTAAAAATTACCGATAAAATTATTATTTAATTCTTTCATACTTTTTCCATAACAATGAACTTATTTTTTTAGTTTATTCAAAATTTGTAAAGTATTATTTTAAAGCTGGTAAGAAATTTAGAGCAAGTAAGAAGTTTTAAAGCTTCCTGTCTTAAGAATGATGTAATCCACTGGCACAAAACTGTAAAGAAAGTTTTTAAAAGTTAATTTAAATTTTGATAGTTGATCAAAATTTTGATAGTTTTTTTTTTTTTTTTAGTTTTTTTTTTTTTTTGTAAAGAAATTATTATTTTTTTATTGAATTTAAGCCAGCAATATGTACACATTTCTGAAAAAATTTACGCACTACAAACAGGTTAACACGAACATAAATTAGCTATATAAGCTTAGTATTTTGTGTATAATATGTACATACAAGGCTGCCACAGTCGACTGTTTTTTTAATTCTATTTTGTACTAAATTTTCAAAACAAAAATCTTTTGCTTTCGCTTTAAAAATATTTACAGGGGCATAGTTGCCAACTTCTGGCTTTAAAAAAAAAAAAAAAAAAAAAAAAAAAAAAAAAAAAAAAACTTTGAACCAGAAAATTTATTTAACTAATTGCGTCTGGCATTAAATGAGTTTATCGTTAGAAATTTATATAATTCCGTTAAGTAAATTAATTTCAGTAGCGGATGGGGGGGACAGCTTAATGCAACAATGTTAAAGAAGCGCCTTCTAATAGAAGAAGGGAGAAGGAAATTTCTAAACCTGGTTTGAAGCAAAGGAAAAAAATAAGCTTTTGCATTACTATTGGCGCCATCTATCCAAAATATTTGAAAATAATATTAAAAAACGAAATCTTTTGATCATAATCTTTCCAACATTGTAGTAAGAAGTATATAAATAAGTAAACAAATATCTACAACTTTTACTGTTAAAATTTAAAAGCAGTTCATCTTTTATGTTATAATAATGTTATTTAATATTTAAATCATTACATATAAACAAATTGACAGGAATATCTATGTGGCGTTTTAACAGCTTTAAGGCTATAGCAAATCAGTCACGAAGGGATTAATAAAATTATTACTTCTTATCTTAAGCTAAATAATTTAACTTCGCTGTCAGTCAAGGCTTTAGGAAACAATAAATAGGATTTAACTAACATATACTTCTATAATTAAAATATACATAATTTTAAACTTGTTCCTTAAGTATAATTATGTATATGTAACATATTATTATACATAGTACATCAATGTGGCCTTTTTTTTTTTTAAAGATTTAAAAGCTACAACAATTTGTTTTCTCTAAATTTAAAATGTTTCTTTGTTGTATAATTAAAAAAAAAAAAAAATCCCAATTCAGAGGGCACATTTTTTTTTTTTTTTTTTTTAAATTATGATTACATTGAACTAAACATATTTTAATTTCATGATTATTTTAGTTCCTATTTTATAGAAAATGTATAATGAGAGCATCTCATAATCTTTTAAACATTAGAATATTAATAATTATAATGCATTCTCTTCAAGCATTAACATCTTAATTTATAATTATAACAGTAATAGTAATGGAATCAGGAGAAAAATAAAATATAAACATACAATAAATATAAAACACATGAATAAGTACCAAGTACAAATGAACATCAAAACAACGTGCCGAAGACGGCTAGGGATTTTCTGATTTTTTCCTCATAGCGTTATGCAGTCGAAGTTTTAACATTGTTGCATTAAGCTGTCCCTATCCGGTACTATTAATTTCTGGTTAGAGTACAATTGTTTGATTTAAAAAAAAGCCGGTGGTTCGCATGTATTCAAGGGGGATACACTATAAAATCTATTTAAAGAAAAAAAAAGTGCGAACAGAATATAAAAATAGTCGCTTGTGGCAAATCTGTATATGCGTGCAAATCTGTAGTGTGCGTGTGTTTGTAATTAAAAACGAATGACCTACTTTTGACGATCAAATACTTGAAAATAACATTTCAAACGGTGTGTACCATGCACATTCTGGGTGTGCAGACTGCTTGGTTAAACATCTTGAAATAAAAAATCTTTAAACTTAAATTAAAAAAAAAAAAAAAAAAAAAAAAAATAATTTTTGTTTTTAAGGAAATTTTTGCATACGCTAAAATGTGACACTTTTTGTAGCATTGAAATAAAAAATTATGCAAATGATATATTTTAAATTTATTAGGAATTTTGCGACGGAAATAATTAGTTTTACTTGTACTTTTTCCGATTTTTTGGATCAATATACATATTTTATGAACAAGAAAAATTGTTAAACACATAGTTTGTGAAATTTTCCCTTGTTAAAATCTTAAAAGAAATATTTTGAATAAAAGGTATTATTAGCTATGTACAAGTAATTACCATACGATTTTACCATACATCATGCTATGGAATACCATACAATTTATGGTACAAGCAATTACCATATGATTTTACCATACATCATGCTATGGTATGCCATACATTTTATAGCACAAGCAATTATCATATGATTTTACCATACATCATGCTTTAGACCACTGAATGTATGGTAAATTTCATTACCCTATAATTTTACCATACACCTTGCTATGGAATACCATATAATATATGATACATGTCATTATCCTATTATTTTACCATACACTTTGCTATGAATACCATAGAAAGCAGAATGTTTACCATATGAATACAGTAGGTTTACATATAATGACATAAAATTTTTATGATTTTCCATATAAAACCATATGTTTCCATAAAAAGTCCTATGTCATTTTTTGCTAAGGGGTACGGGCTGGGCTGGTGCGCACCTCTAAGCCAAACTGTAAAATATAGAAATATTTTTGTTTAATCCCGTACCATGTCTAAAAATTTACCTTCTTTTTAACTGGGAATGGAAAATTTTGACGTGTTATTTTTTATATATATCAAGTTTTAAAGGTTTAAATTTTCTGTGCAGAAAACAAAACGGGAAATGGATTTCTTTGTGTGTGTGTGTGTGTGTGCGCGCGCCCGCGTGGGGAGCGTTAGGTAAGTGAAATTTACTGATAAAGAGGACAAGAATCCTTTAAAATAACCGAATTCCTCCCCAATCACAACATTTTAAATTATTAGATTTCTTCTTATTGGTTTTTTTAGGATTCAATACTTAAAAAGTGAAAACGGAGTTATTATAAGTTCAGTGGTGGAAAATTGGCGCAGAGGAGGAGCCTATTGACACCACTAAAATTTTATAGTATTCTTCACCTTAATAAAAACGCAGAAATTCTGTCATTAGATAAAGCGAAAAATACCACTAAAATTTAGTGGTGTCAATAGGCTCCTCCTCTGCGCCAATTTTCCACCACTGTAAGTTGATCGTGTTAACAAATTTATACATTAAAAGCTATTCACAAATATTTTTCGAAAAAAAGGGGGACTGATTTAGTTAATCAATTTTTTTTATATATACATGTGTGTATGTGTATCGTTTGGGTATTGTTGGAAAGACCTCGTAACACCGAAATCCAAAATATATTTGTTCTAATTTTAGATACTGTCGAAAATGTGATAAAAAATATGTCTCCCCCCCCCCCTCCAGCCTATTTCCGAATATACTAAAACTAAAATGATGAAAAAAAGCTAGGGAAATAGTAGTTTATTCAAACTTTGCGGGAAAATTATAGTGATTATCCCCGGTCACATAGTTTCGGAGAAAATCGCATTTTTCCGTTACGCACAAACTTGAGTTTGCGGGGCTCAGCTGCAGTATTTTTAACTACAAAGTTATAAAATTGACAGGTTGACTATGGTGGCGATTTGGAATCAAATAGCGTTTTTCATTTTTTTACATAAATAAACTGCTTATCAAGAGAAATGCGATTTTTTTTCACGTAACGTCTTCTTCACGTAACGTGCAACTTTGACAGCATTTTTTGAAGGATATTTCGGCAAAAAAGGGAAAACGCCATTCGATTACTTAGTTCATGAATAAGAACACCTGTCAATTTTACACGTTTCCGAACAAAAAATAATTCAATAATCAGTCCCCCGCCTGCTAATATCCGAACTCTCAAGCATACAACAGCTTGGCGAAAGACGGATGGTGCCAAATGATTTTGGAAGAAGAGCGTTTTTCGCGCGTGCCCAGCTGCATTATTTTCAGTTCGGCGAGTTATACTTTTCAGAAATGATGTATTACTTTGAATGACTGCGTAATGCAGTTTTAAGATAAGATATCATTAGAATCTTGATACTGACAATTAAAACTATAATCTCGTGAAAGTAAAATGATTTCACACCAAATAAACAAATAACTGTGTGGGTCTTATTTAATTAGGATACTTCTGCAGCTTATGACATTTTAATATTATTTATATTATTTTATCTAGGGTGACTGTACCAGTAGTTGATACCCATCCAGTAGTTGATCAAATTTTTGAAGTATTGCGCCATTTCTGGCGGAAATGAATTTTACAAGTGGCACTACACATAATATTTTTGTTTGAATGTTAGTGCACCTGTTGCCATATTGTTTCCAGCTGTAAGAGAAGCCATATTATGAAATTTTTTTATTTGAAAGTGTAAAAATTTAGTTTTTGATTAGTTAGAGACAATAACGGTAAGTTAAAATAATCCCCTTCCATCTTACTTATTTCAACTAATATTTTTATAAGAATTGTTGTTAATCAAAGCCCAAGGATGATATTTTAAATATTAATTTTTAGATTTTCGATTGACTTCTTTTTAGGGGTTGAAATTTGACTGATCAACTTCTGGTCTTATTAAATAAGCAAGTTCCAGAAATTGATCAGCTGTGATCAATTATTGGTTTCAAGAACTCTAGTTATTGATCAGTATGTAAACTATCGGCTAACAATATGCGTAGCCATTAGTTGATCATTCTTATTTTCTTTGCTTACCAAGCAATTATTGCTTATTTTCAGAATTCATTATGCCGCTGAAAAAGAAATTCTTCCAGTACTCAGAGGAAGACCTGCGAGCAGACGCTGAAGACGTAAGAGAAAAGGCTTTTACCATAATTTCGAATCAATAGTCATATTCGAATTGTTCCACCTATATTTACTCAAAAAGTTTTATTTTTTGTTTTAGGTCAAAGAGTAAAGGTGAGACTGGTAGGACATTCATCAGTTTAAGCAAAGAAGAGGAACAGGTCCTTGTTGACTGGGTAAATGCTTATGCCAAAAAAGAGTTCCCGATTAAGAGGAGGACTTTATTTGAAACCGTAAAAAGCATCATTGAAGCCGATAAAAGGCCAAACCCTTTTGCAAACTCAACTCCGTGGAAAACAACTTGGCTTAACCCCTTCGGGACGGGTGCCTTTTACGAAATTTTTAAACTTTTGTCACCGTTTTTTAAAAACAGAAATTTGTGTCTTCTTGAAAAAAAGGAAATGCGCTGATTAAATAAGGCAAATTTTACAGTACAACTTTACTGGTGAGGAAAAACAAGGATTCTGAGCGCTTCATGCGGCACGTATACGTGCCGCCCGTCCCCAAGGTGTTAAAGGATTCATGCGAAGAAACAGTTTGATAGCTGAGAGGTATGCAGATGTTATCAACACAGCAAGAGTAGAAGTGTCAGAGCCTAACATTCGCGAGTTGTTCCAAGAACTTCAGAAATATCTTGAAACTGAAGCCTGCCTTGACATTCTTCTTGATTCCAGGAGAATTTTTAATGCTGACGAAAGCAGTTTTCAAACTTGACCAAAAACGGGAAAAGTTTTAGTACCCATTTCATTCAAAATTTTATATGAAATAAAAACAGGTCATAAACTAGTTGGATGTGCCAATCCCAAAACTTTCTTCTATCTTATACATCTTAATATTTCAAAACCTAGTTACACATGTTAATACTTCAATATTATTAGTTCAATACTATACTAATTTTGATTTTCCTCTTAAATTTCTGCTCAAGTCAATTAAACGGACTAAAAACGAGTTAATCTATATCATGATATTTGTTAAAATTATTAACTTTTCCTTATTCTGTCGTCATCAGCTGTTTGCGAATAGCCGGCATAGCAGGAAGCGAGTTCCCGCCGCTGCATGAGCCGCTGATGCACAATAGAACTACGAAAAATCAAGAAAAGTATACAAAAATTGCTAGCACGGAGCCCCTTTACCGCGCAATATTTCCAAATTCAAGGAGAACCTGTTGGCCAAAGCCAAAAACAAGCATAAACATTTTGGTTCAATTGTATGCATAATTTTATACGCTGTTCGATGGTACAATAATGAAAATGGCACAGAGATCGGAATTATAGCGCCCTCTTCTTTCGGAATTTTTTCAAGTTCAGGGAGGACTTGTTTGCCATAGCTAGAAACATGCACAAAAAATTTGGTTCAATTATATGGATAACTTCATACACTTTTCGATGGTACAATAATGAAAATGGTACAGACATCGCAATTATAGTGCCCCCTTCCGGCAGAATTTTTCCAAATTCAGGGAGGAACCTTCGTGACATGAGCAAAAAAGAACACATAAAATTTGGTTCAATTCTAAGCATAACTTTATACACTTTTCGGCGGTACAATATTCAAAATGGCACAAAAATTGTACAAAAATCGCTATTACAGCGCCCTCTACGAGCTATTTTTTTACAAATTAAGGGAGGACCTCCTTGCCATAGCCAAGAACTTAACATTTCTTTTTGGTTCAATTCTATGGATAACTTCATACACTTTTCGATGGTGCAATATTCAAAATCGCACAAAAATCGCTATTACAGCGCCCCCTAACGGCGAATTTTTTGCAAATTCATGGAGGACCTGCTTGCCATATCCAAAAACTTAAAATAAAAATTTGGTTTAATTCTATGCATAACTTCATACACTTTTGGACGGTACAATATTCAAAATCGCACAAAAATCGCTATTACAGCGCCCCCTACCGGCGAATCTTTTCCAAATTCACGGAGGACCTGCTTGCCATAGCCAAAAACTTAAAATAAAAATTTGGTTCAATTCTATGCATAACTTCATACACTTTTGGATGGTACAATATTCAAAATCGCACAAAAAACGTATTTACAGCGCCCCCTACCGGCGAATTTTTTCCAAATTCACGGAGGACCTGCTTGCCATAGCCAAAAACTTAAACTAAAAATTTGGTTTAATTCTATGCATAACTTCATACACTTTTGGACGGTACAATATTCAAAATCGCACAAAAATCGCTATTACAGCGCCCCCTAACGGCGAATTTTTTCCAAATTCATGGAGGACCTGCTTGCCATATCCAAAAACTTAAAATAAAAATTTGGTTTAATTCTATGCATAACTTCATACACTTTTGGACGGTACAATATTCAAAATCGCACAAAAATCGCTATTACAGCGCCCCCTAACGGCGAATTTTTTCCAAATTCATGGAGGACCTGCTTGCCATATCCAAAAACTTAAAATAAAAATTTGGTTTAATTCTATGCATAACTTCATACACTTTTGGACGGTACAATATTCAAAATCGCACAAAAATCGCTATTACAGCGCCCCCTACCGGCGAATCTTTTCCAAATTCACGGAGGACCTGCTTGCCATAGCCAAAAACTTAAAATAAAAATTTGGTTCAATTCTATGCATAACTTCATACACTTTTCGATGGTACAATATTCAAAATCGCACAAAAAACGTATTTACAGCGCCCCCTACCGGCGAATTTTTTCCAAATTCAGGGAGGACCTGCTTGTCATATCCAAAAACTTAAACTAAAAATTTGGTTCAATTCTATGCATAACTCCATACACTTTTGGATGGTACAATATTCAAAATCGCACAAAAATTGTTATATCAGCGCCCCCTACCGGCGAATTTTTTCCAAATTCCGGGAGGTCCTGCTTGCCATAGCCAAAAACTTATAATAAAATTTTGGTTTAATTCTATACATAACTTCATACACTTTTTGATGGTACAATGGCGACAGACAGACGGACAGACGGACAGACGGACGGACGGACAGACGGACAGACGGACACACAGACAGACAGACATTTTCTATAAACATGTTTTTTGGAATCTCTGACCCCTAAAACATGCAAATCCGTCGAAAACCGGAAGTCGAAAAAAATTTCGATTACAATACTTTCTTCTATTGAAGATAGAAGAAAGTAAAAAGAAGCTATAACCGTGATGGCTACTTTCAATGCAGCAGGAGAGGTTATTCCTGGGATGATCGTTTACCCATTGCAAAAAATGTCACGTGAAATTGCACAGAAAGTACCAGACGACTGGGAATAGGTAGATCAACTAAAGGTTGTATGTGTGGGAGCATCTACTTTGAATATCTCGTAAATATATTTTTGCCATGGTTGAGAAAGTAAAATATCAAACTACCCATATTACTTTTGGTGGATGGCCACAAGAGCCACTTAACTCTTGAAGTGGCAAAGTTATGCTCAGAGAATCAAATCCTTTATTTCATTCTTTAACCGAATGCAATACACATATTCTACCAGCTGACTTTGCTATTTTCAGGCCTCTCAAAGTGCGCTGGCAGAAAACCGTTTACGATTGGAAAACTAAATCTGGAATCAAAGGGGCCACAAAAGCCGTATTTGGAGGTTTGATTGCAAGTGAATTTCGAGAAGCAGCAACTTCGAAAGTCATTAAAACCGTCTTCCGGAAATGCGGTCTGTTTCCGTTTAACCCAGATGACTATAAAAGGTGCATTAGCAGTAAGCAACGACATTCTCCGCCTACAAACCCACGTGAAAATTAGTCTAAAGTAGGAGTAGCGGAAAAATTCCAAGTCCAGGCGCTTTTGTACATTGAATCCCTATTCATAAAGGGCAGAGCTCAGAAGTTCAGAAGCGTAGAAGGGCACGAATGGGAGGGTGATGTTGAGGCTCTTGAATTGTTCCATTTCTGGAGGCAAATGTCTTGAATAAACTCAAATGAACATTGCGACACCAGAGAGCGAACCTGAATCACCAGTGGATGATCTCCTATCACAACTGCTTAAATTGCTCTACAATCTGATGATCCCCCAACAACATTTGATTATGATCATGCAACACCAGGTCCTTCAAGGCAGACGGACCACTTCCAAATTATGCGACTCCTGAGTTCCCAAAAAACGTAGTTTAGGTAAAGTAAAAAATTTCAGTCCTGCTTTTGCAGACAACATTCTATGGCCTCACAACTCGCCAGAGAGAAAAAAAAGAAACAGAGAAGAGACTGTTGCCTTATGCTACAGCGTCAAAACAGTGGATAAAGTCTTCCGAAAAAAAGGAATAGGAAAAAGAAGAAAAAGAAATGATTCAGAAAAGGGACCAGAGGAAGCAAAAACTTGTACACCAGAGACAAGATATAGCACTATCTAAAATTCCGACTAGGCGGAAAAAAAACGACTGAGAAACTCGAACAGCTTTGAGTCCAGTGCCAAAGTTTCGTCCGGTGAGAGTGTATGAGTGGAATCCTGAGATGAGAAAATTGCCCATACTTAGCAGACGGTGCAAAAGTATATTGATGAGAGCGTTGTCATTTTGGAAAATATTGGAAATGGAAAAAGAGGAAGCGACCATGGCTTCCACGCTGGCATGTGGGCGCATATGGAAGTTGTCTTTTTCTTATAGCTGGTATCAAGTTATTTCCACATAGAACACACAAAAATCCGTAGAACAAGAAATTCTATCTCTGTCCGTGAATTAGAGTTTCAATATTGTTTATAAGTTATTGTATTTTTTTTACTTTTATTCGCCTCATTAAAATGTTTATTATTCTCAAATTGTTTAATTTTTTCAACTTACATTGAAAAAAAAAGATCAAAATGACCAGTGATCAACTACTGGAATGAAATCGATCAAAAACTGGATTCGCCTGATCAACTACTGGGGAAATGGCAATTAAAGAAACTATTTATTTATAATTCTGTTCCTATTTAATTACAGCAGAATTTAATTACTGTCCATTATAGGACATTCATTCAGGGTTGTAGAAATCATGTTTGTTTACTCCTAAAACTTAAAAGGAAGGAAATATAATAAAAACCCCGTAGCACCGACCTTATTTGATCAACTACTGGCTCGGTTACCCTATTCAGTTTTCTCATGTCAGGTCAGAGTTTTGATTATTAATCAACAAAAAATAGTTTAATATTGCATGATTTTAAAAAACGGTGAATCATAAAATGTTTAATTTAAGATATGAATTTGTTATGATTTTTTCCCTCTGTAGGCAAACTTTTTGTGAGTAAGAACGAATTTAAAAGTTTCACTGAAAATTTATTTTTATTAACTTGTAATTTATTAATTTGCTCGGTTTTTTATGATAATTTTAAAGTAATTTCAATGCACACATAATAAACTTCACAAAATATAAATTTTAAAAATAATTCTAATCATTTAAAATGCTTTTTACTATCCAAAGTTTCTTTTTTAGAGCTTGTCTTTAATCATGAAATTAATTCTTCAAAAGATACCTTATTTTGAACCCCTTATAATACTACATATTAAGAATTATTAACAAAATTAATAGACCGTAATTTTTGAAACGATATTTTGAAATGTATGAATGCGTCTCTCATCTTGATGAATGTTTTATGAGTCTCCAATATAATAGAACATAACTAATAATAAAACATTGAAATTATTTTGCATTGTGGCTGAATGAAACTTTGTAATAATGAAAGAATTGTGATTCAGTAAGTTATGTTAATGGTTCTTCGTTAACATAGTTCAAAAACACTAATTAAGAGATTAATAAATATATCATCATATAATTTAATGTTTAAAGGTTCTACACATTATGGGACAAAATAAGAACACTTTTAGTGCTATAAATGTTATTCCTTTTCATTTGGCCATCAAGTGCTGTTTTGAAGAAAGTACTATCTTCAAATAAAAAAAAAAAAAAAAAAAAAAAAACAAAAAAAAAACAAGTATTAAAGTTGATATTTCAGCTGGCATCCCCTTTCAAATGTGGATGATGATTTTTTTAATTCCCTGTAAAACGTTTTCCGAACGTAGTGTACAAATGAATATTTCACACTCCTAATTTACATATGTAAATCTGGTGAAATTCTTGGATATCATGACTTTGATATTATATTATTTATAATAAGGATGAACTTTTACTTTATTTGTTCATTTTGTTAAAATATAACTGTAATTGGGTTATTTTCTTTTCTATTTCACAGTGATAATTTATTTAAGATCACATTAATGAAATATATAAAATTATTCTATCCAATATCATGAAATTACGAATAGATCTCTGACATTCTGAGTATTTTTGAGTATTTTAATTGTTCAACTATTATCAATATTTAATTTTTTCATAAAAAAATATTCTACACCCAGTTACCTCATATAAGCATTTAAAGTTTTTTTTATGATGCTTTTCTAGTTTGTACAAATAGTAAGCGCTGCAAGAGTGTGACGCAAAGTTAGGTAGATAAAACTATTGATAAATATATGAATAAACATTAATGTCCCATTGCAATAACTGTACCTGTAAGAATAATAAATAAATATATGCAATGTATTATTACACATAAATATGTACAAAAATAACTCCTCGTTATATCGCATTTTTTTTTTTTTTTTTTTTTTTATTGAAAAAAAAAGCTGAAGTTTAACTGCTGCTTATATGTTTTTGTAGTAACATTTTTTTTCCTCCTTATTTTTCAGTTCAAGTCAATACATTTAATAAAATGTATAAAGTGTAACCTCTTAAGCGCCTACACTAGTCACTCAAAAAGACCTGGACTGTAATGTTAATCCTACGGGGAAGTTATTTTCAAACATCTCGTTTGAATTTTGATATTTTCATTTTTTTTTTTTTTTTTTTTTTTTTTTTTTTTTTTTGCTAATACAACTGAGGACGATCTATCAAAATTCAAGCGAGATATTTGAAAATAATTTCCCCATAGGATTAACATTATCACCCGGGTCTTTTTGAGTGACTAGTGTAGGCTCTTAAACAGGGTATTAAGCGTACAAACTTAATGCTGGAATGAGGCGTAAATTAACACAGCTGCGCCATCTTGTTTGACGGGGTTGATAATCCACATACGCGGGCTTTTATTGTGACGTCATCTATGACAGAATATCGACCATCTGCGCATATTTTCAAAATCTTTAGTCACTCACGGAACATGAATCTTGTTTACCAGATTTATTGCAACAGAACAGCGTAGCGAGAAGGGGATGGGGTCCAGATTTACTTAATACCGCGAAATTTTCTTCGCTTTACCTGCTCGAAAACTTTTCAGCTATTAATCAAGGTGAAAAAACTTTACAATTTTAGTGGTGTGAAGTAAGAAAACAGTTAGGCATCTTCCTGTAGTTCAACTCCATCCACTACGTGGCGCTTAACCTTGATTGATGTGACCTCCTCTTTAATCTTGCGGTTACCTCTCACATTTAACCTTCCTAACCTGTTGAAATTTTACTCAACCTTAATAAAAAGATTTCACACCAGAACTTTCTTTAAAAACTATTTAATGAATTTATTTATATCAGTTTTCGTTGTCATCTATTTATCTTACTCGACGAAAAATGTTCTGGTTCGAATCGAATGAAATGAATTATAGAAATAGGTCGATTAGACCCATTCAGGGTAGGAAGGTTAAAACTAGCGTCTAAACCGCGCCCCTCACAACGGCTCACATCACAAATGCACCCGCGAAATTCCCTATGCTACTGAAAAAGTCCCTATTTAAAGGGAAAATATGGTTTTTTTTTTTTTTTTTATCTGCGGAAATAAATTTAGATGCTTTTTTTTTTGTGTGTGTGTGTGTGTGTTCATTTATTGGCGTGGGTATGGGCAAAATGATTTTAAATAGATTTGATAGTAGTGGGATTAAATTTTTATTTATTGATTCTGAATAAAATAAATAGCTGAATTTAGAGTAATATTTCTGGATAAAAATGTTGTCCTGTAGGTGTTATGAATACGATTTTTGTTATTTTTTTACTTATCAAATCTCTGGTTGTTTCAGTATTTAAAGGAAAGTATAAATAGTATATGAATATTAGTTTTTACAATGGCTTTCTCAGGTAAAGGTAAGCAATCAGATCTTAAATATCTGGCATTAGAGATCAGAGAACAAGCGACTAACGAGTTGCGTATAATAGATTTAAAAGTTTTAGTAACTTTAAGTGTAGTTCGACCGAAATATTCGTTACCTTTTCTGCCCAAAATCGGAGTTTCGTCAAACATTCTTTTTCGGGGAAATGCTGCTGAAAATTCGGCCGAAACTATTTATATTTCAAAAATTTCGTTTGTTTCTTCGGAAATTTTCTACATTACTCATTGATTTGAACTGTATCGGCTTAAAAGAGACACTCTTCCTTTATTGCTAAGAACTTCACTGTTTATAATTATCAGTCATCAGGGGCTCCAGATGTGAGTGCAAAGTATAAACCCACATAGCATTTTTTGATTGCAGAAAATTTGCAGAAGTCTTATTTCGAAAACCTTCAAAGTTGCAGCAAGCTCAGCACGACAAGACCGAAAGTTCATAACAAGACTGCAGCAAGATAACGTAAACGCCGAAGTCACCACACTTTGAACTTGCAGCTAACTTGTAATGCAAGTTAAATTTATGCTGTATCACCTTTATTGTAAATTATCGGCAAACAAATAATCAAAATTACTGTAACTTACTTGAAAGTAGTAATCTTTCCACTCCACATTAGCCGCTTACAACTGTTACACTACAAGTTTAACACCTTCGAAGGGGTCCATAGACCGGATGAGGTCTATTGATTCATACGCACGTTACGGCGCATGCATCGATTTTACCACCATAAACAAGATAGGGTAATAATTGAACTCTTTAATTCGAGCCTTTTTTTGGTATTTGAAAAGTATAACATTTAAAAAAAACGGTGCCAGCCGAATAAAATTTCTGCAATTTCTGCGTATCTGCTGATTGTCTATTCTTTCAATAGAGGGATTCTTTGCTTTCGTCACTTTCGTGAATTAAGACAATCTTGCCATCAGTTTCACAACAAACTACTCATGCAAGTGGGTGATGGTACACCTTGCGGGAGATTTGCTTCAAATTTCTCAATTCAAATTTGTCACGGCAAGATAATATCAGAAAAAGTCAAACTTGCTGCTAATGTTCCCACATAGCATTTTTAGTTTGCAGAAAATTTGCAGAAATCTTGCTTTGAAAACCAGCAAAGATGCATCAAGCTTAGCATGACAAGATTGAAAGTTCATAACAAGACAGCAGCAAGACAACTCAATCGCCGAAGTCACCACACTTTGAACTTGCAGCTAACTTGTCGTGCAAGTTAAATTCATGCTGTATCAAATTTATTGCAAATTAATGGCAAACAAGTAATCAAAAATACTGCAATCTTACTGCAAAATAAAAATCTTTCCAAGCTACATTAACCGTTTACAACTGGCTATTTCCATGCGAACTTGTTAGTCTGTTACACAGCTGAAAATCGCTATGCTTGTTGGCCACCGTTATTTTCGAAAAGTTTGCTTCGCCTTATTCAATTGATGAGATATCTCCGACAAAATAAGTCACATTTTTCCGTTCTAAAATACTGGTAGACGAAAATCATAGTATGTAACAGACATAACAAGTTCGCATGGAAATAGCCAACTGTAATACTATAAGCTTAACCTCTTCGAAAGGGTCCATAGACCTGATCAGGTCTATTGATGCATATGCACCGTTAAGATACATGCATCGTTTTCACTACCATAAACAAGTTCGGGTAATATTTGTACTTTTCAAATCGAGCCTTTTTTGGTATTTGATAAATATAGCGTTTTAAAAAAGCGGTGCCATCCGAATAAAATTTCTGCGTATCTGTTGACTGTCTATTTTCTCAACAGAGGGATGTTTTGCTTTCGTCACTTTCGCGAATTAAAGACAGTCTTGCCATCAGTTTCACAACAAACTACTCATGCAAGTGAGTGATGGTATACCTTGCGGGAGATTTGCTGCGAATTTCTCAATTGAAATTTGACACGGCAAGGTAATATCAGAAAAAATCAAACTTGCTGCTAATGTTCATGCTATCTGGGTTCATGCTATCTGGGAAGCAAGAAATGCATATATGACTAAACTTTGAACATGCTTTCCACGTACTCATTAAAAGCTGCAAACTTAACAGTAATTATTTATTTATTATTTTTACTGAACAGTAAATGTTACAGATTTTTTTCTTTAAATAAAGAATTTAAACAAAAAACTGTCGGGTTTTCTTTCTGTCATGTTAACGATTTGTATATATTTCATTTAATTTGGCTTTTATAACGCAAGCAAACCCATTTACATAAATTTTACTTATGATTTTTGGATAGCTTGACACAAAAAATAACTCAATCGATTGAAATAATACATTTCAATGTATGATATAGGCTCAGTGAAAATGTGATATATTTAAGAGTGTACTGGAAAATAAAAAATATCGTTTGGATGTGAAAATATATTTAAAAAGACAAACCAAAAAAAATTTTATCGAATTTTAAAACAAACCTTTTAAAGTTCTATAAATTCGCCACTCAAATTTTCATATCATCTCATTTAAAACCCATATTTTGAATTTATGAGAGACCTGAATGAAAAAGTATTAGTGAATAAATTGTTTATATATCAATTGATGTTGAAAATACTGTTTGCATGTGAATATAAATAGAAAAAAGAAAATGATGATATGTTTTTCTTTTTATCCTCTATTTAGAATTTTTAGAGCAGTAAAGGTAAAGTGCAGTGTCAGAAATGTTTAACTCTTTGAGGTTTTTTGTACTGATTTTAATTACTAATAAAAATTGTTAATGAAAAATCCCTGTTTCCCATTTTTGCGTTCTTCTATCTTTACAAGAAGAAATTAGTTGGATTCGGGAAAATTTTCGACTTCCGGTTTTCGATGAATTTATACGTTTTAGAAAATCATGAACACGATTTAATGGTTTTTAGAAAATGTCTATCTGTCACTCTGTCTGTGAGTCTGTCTGTATGTGACAAAAATTTTGCGGGCGCTCTGTCTCAATAACTAATACACGGAATTTCACAAACCTATAGATTTTGTTAGACCTTGGTATAAACTGGTGCTAATTAGTGTTTGGTATATATCGCCCAATAGACAGAGTTGCTATGCTGATTTTTTCACGATTTCAGCAATAACTCTATCAAGAATTGATGTACGGAATTTAATAAAACTTTTAGATTCAGTTAGACCTTGATATAAACTTGCTTGATTAGTTTTTAGTGTATATCGCCCAACAGATAGCGCTGCTGTGCTGCTTTCTGTACGATTTGAGTAATTAATAGCCCTTTCTCAAGAACTAATCCACGGATTTTCGTCAAACTTTATATTCAGTTAGACGTTGATGTAAGCTGTTACTGATTACTTTTTGGTGTAAATCGTACAACAGGTGCAATGTTGAATTTTTCACGATTTTCGCAAAAGCTATATCTCAAAAACTAATGCACGCAATTTAATCAAACTTAGTATTCTGTTACATTTTTACTTAAATAGATCCTTATTAGACTTGGGTGTATATTGAACAACAGGTGTTAATTTTATATACTTTGGGTTGGAATTTTGGTTGCGGACATCTAAGAGGTCGAGTTCCGAAATTCAATGATTTGTTTGAAGCAATGTTTGAAGTACTTATATCTTCTTATTAAATACATCTAATACAACGAACCTATATACCTTTACATTCCTCATGATGGACATAGATTGTCATTTAATGTTAGCACTGTGATAGCGAATTTTGAATTATTAACATGTATAAGATAGGATAAAGTTTTGGAATTGGCACATCATTCTTGTTATATTCTTACAAAATAAAGTGATCATCTAACTAGGAAATGGAGTAGTTTTGAATAAAGAATATTTATCCATGCCTTTTATTTTTAGGATACTGTATCTCGCATCAATACTTAAAAGGCAGATTAAAAAAAAAAATGTATTCTAGTATTTACTTTCATAAAAATAATAGCGAATTTTTTTCTTTTCTAAAAGACAGAAATTTTATAAAATGATACCTCTTTTATTATGTTTAAGTTGTCTGTAATATTGTTTTAATTTCTCTTTATTGAACATTAATAATTAAAAAATCCCGTCTCCAGTAAAAATCAATCCAAAAGAAAAAATAAACTGATTTTATCCAGATTAAAAAAAAATAATAATAAAAATAAACGATGATATCAAGCAATTTAAATCCTGTTTTAAATAAAGCTCATTTAACTTGTACATGAATGATATTTGTTAGCTGTTTTCTGATTTTTTTTTTTTTTTTTTTTTTTTTTTTTTTTAATTATGAAGATGATATGCAACGCTCCGCCTTTAACCCCTTCGGGACGGGAGCTTTTTATGAAATTTTTAATGTTTTGTCACCGTTTTTTAAAAACAGAAATTTGTTTCTTGTTGAATCGAGAAAATGAGCTGATTAAATAAGGCAAATTTTACAGTAAAACTTTACTGGTGAGGAAAAAGAAGGATTCTGAGCGCTTCATGCGGCACGTATACGTGTCGCTCGTCTCCAAGGGGTTAAGCTGAAAGTAAACAAAGCATCGTGTGAGCCAGCGCGCCGTGCTAGGGAACTTCTCGGGTGCATTTGTGATATGAGCCGTTATGAGTGGCGCGATTTAGACGCTAGTAGGTTAAGATAGGACGTTTAATATGTATGCAGGTTTGGTTCACACGCTATTAAGACACGCCCCATTTTGTAAGGACTCTACCACCAGTAATCGCATAACTGTTTTCTAGCTAAAGAATCGTGAAGAAAAGGATCGGTTTAACCCCTTCGTGACGGGAGCCTTTTACGAAATGTTTATTACTTTGCTACCGGTTTTAAAAAACAGAAGTTTGTGCCTATTCAAATCGGGAAAATGCTTCGGATCAAATAAGGCAAATTTTACAGTAAAATTTTACTGGTGAGGATAAACGATGATCCTTAGGCCTATTTCCGGCACTTATACGTGTCGCTCGTCCCCAAGGGGTTAATGATACTGGTGGTAGAATCCTTGCAAAATGGGGCGTTACTTAATAGCGTGCGAACACTGTTTAAAGCGGGAACAGTCCCTAAAAGCACAGGAAAGATTCCCATCTAATCCAGTGAGGACCAGCCTGGAAAATATCCGATTTACGAAAGCTTTTAGGGGGGAGAATTTATATTATTTTACAATGATATTAAAATTTGGTATTTTACACATAGAAATGTGAATGTCAAAATTTAAAAAATGTTAATGTTTATATTATTTACAATGACATTATTTTAAATGTATACATTTATTGACACATGAAATAATATCAGTTTATAAAGGTCATAAAATTTATTTTGCTTGTAAATTTTGATTTGAAATTACAACAGAATTCGATAACAGAAGGGTTTCTACTCATCAATTTATTCAGGGGATTTTAGGTGTTTTGCTACCAAAAATTTCGTAATGCATTGCGCGTTATGTCTGAAGCTAGAATATTTTTTCATTAAATAAGGCAAATATTACTTTACAAATATTCTGCTAAAAGATGCTTGAAAGTCTTTGAAGCGTCTGAAAGCAGTAGAAGGATATCATTGCATAGAACATTATTAATCTTGAAGAATTTTATTAGCCCCCGATATGCTATTCCTTTCAGATAACAATTAAAATGTCGGCACTAAAAAATAACGCTATACCTAAACATACGCCACCCATAAAACGAAGCATATAAGGTTAGTTGGGGCAACTGGGCCATGATTTTACAATGTGACTCTGGAGCTTCTGACAATTCAGCTTCAAAAACCTAATGTTCATTTGAATTAAAGTCTGAACTTCTGTAAATGTGTTCAGTTGGGCTCCCTCTATCAGACAGAAATGCTCAAAATTACATTTTAATATTTAAAAATATAAAAATATGCATATTTCATCTTTCTTTCCTCATAGGTCCAGTTGCCCCGTAAAAATGGGGTAAGTAGACCAGGAGGGTCTATGTTCCACACGCGTTTATTTATTTTTTTTTTTTCATGTAAGATATCAGGTCCTGTTTGAAAAAGTGTTAACAACTTAAAAAAATTTAAACCAGGCAGATCATATAAATTATATGTCAATAAAGAGCGTTGTAAGGGAAACCTTTGCTGTCAATGTATCTAAAAAAAGCACTAAAAGGGAAAATATTAGATTTATTTATACCAAAAACGTAAAAACTAAATAAGTACTTATGTACTTTAGTATAGGTAATAAGTATAAAAGTCACATGGGTATTTTAAGGGAAAAAATAGCAAGGTAAATCTATGAACAAACGGCTACGTAAGTACTTAAGTGCTTTATCTGAATGTATCGTAAAATTTCAGGGTTTGGCTACCTCGCTTTCAGGGGCAAGGCATTTGCATTCGTAAAATGTTAAAAAATTTAATGACACCAGTATTTACAAGAAAATCTATTTGAAAACAAGTAAAAATATTTTTTCGCGTACTTAATAAAGCTGAAATTTTCATTATAAAATTCCAGTGCCAATGTGGCAATTAGGAATTAAAATTATGTGATGCCATAACGGCATCACCGCCTCTCAAGGGGTCAAGAAATTTGGTTTGATATCACTCAATATGCTTTTTTTTTTTTAATTTTACTACGTAATTTTAATAAGGTATTCTATAATTTTCTTTATTGTGAGGGAAAAAAAGGGGGGAGTTTTAGGAAGTATTGTTTTAGGATGTAGAGGTTAAGGGGCATTGTTCACAAAAGCTAAAACTTAAAATACATCAACGGTTTTTTATAAAATAGCCTATGGCCCAGTTACCTCGTAGGTCCAGTTACCCCATCTAACCTTATATCATTGTATGGGTAAATACTGATAAACTATTGCATTTTTTTAAAACTTCTAATCATCCCACATTTTCAATTTTTACACGGTCGTATAGGAACAAAAAGGAACTTTTAAATGCAATTTGTTTGAAAACTGCATCCCAATTTATTTTTGATGTATTAATTTTTTTTTTGTAGTTTTTAATGCTATTTCTGTCACGGTGACAAATGATATACTCCATTTCTGTAGAAAGTAAAAGGTAAATTGTAGATTACTATATCTTTTTGTTGCCATTTCTCATAACAAGAGAAAAATATTCTACTAAAAATATGTGTTATACCAAGAATATCGTCTGCTATAAAAATGTATTTTAAAGAACATTTGTGGGACTTATTTTCTCCGCATTTACATAATTCCTATCAAAAAGCTGAAAGAATGCAATTTTATTAATCAGTGTGTAATAAATAACATTTTCCGAATTTTGAAAAAATATAAATGAATGCTTTTTGATGAAACCTGGAAGTATTATATACTATATTTAATTTTCAGCATCTATATTAATGATACAAACAAATGAAGGTATATGAATCATTAGATACATGATTTTTTTTGTCAAGTTTCGCGAATGACGACATCGCTTTTTGCTGGGTTTGTGTATTATTCTGAAATAGTGACGTTATATGCATACTTTCTATAGCTGTTGTTTAAGACTGGTTCATAAATGCAGAATTCTTCAGCAGATGCAAATGACGTAATTTTATAAATTTTATATAAAATAAATGCGTGTATTTTAAGTCTTAAAACTGAAATATGTTTTGTGCTATCTATATTTGTATATCTATTTTTTTTTTTCATCGGGGACGGCCATTAAATTCTGGAAAAGCAGAATTCTTCTTTTCTATTTAAATATGTCTTCTTTTAGGAGGAAAAGTAGTCAGCTCTGTAACGAGGCAACTCTTCAGATCTTCTTATGATAATTGAGAAATTCTTGTAATGTAAGTACTGTTTGCTTTCGGAAAGCAAAACCATCCACGCTATTGCGCATGCGTCAGGTCTGCTTTGATTTTATCAAAATAGTGGTGAGCGGAGTTTGCTTAGCTGCGTTTTCAAAGAATGCGCTTTTGGGGATATAATATCGATTTATTTTAAAACGCTTTTGTAGTTAATATTTATAAAAAACGAAAACGCTTAAAAATTTTTTAAGTTATACAACATTTTTGTTTTTTGCGATGCAAAACAAAATTAACTTTTTTTCGAAATTTTTTTTGCAAATAACATTAAAAAGTTTATTTGTTAAAATATACATTTAAATGTTCATTTCGTCTAATAACGCTGCAATCGAATTCATGTATAGTTTTTTTTAAGGCATCCTTGTAGTAAACAATGTTTACAACATATCTTTTTATTCTTATTAGTTCAATTTATTCAGTTTTAATTAATTTACAAGCTTTAGCTATAATAATTATCAAGAAATAATATTTTTATTTTTCATTATTATTAAAATACAATTATAATATTTGGTATCTTTTAAAAGCTTTAGAAAAATTACATTCAAATCCAAAATTTAAATTTTAATTAATTTAGTTGCTTAATAATTATACATAATTATTTAATGGAACCAGTATTTTTGTTTTTCATTTCTATTTACAAGCAAGGAAGACCATTGGCCACATAGGCACCTTTCAATGTCACAAAAGGTAATAGAAGGTGACCGTTATGGTGACAGCAAAACAGCCAATGATATACGTTTCCGAGATTCCTAGCAACAGAGCTAAGGAGAAGGCATATATCGTCCCGCACCTGTACGGTCAGTCTGAGTTAAGTAGATCATGTAGAAAAAAAAAGTTTTTCCGGCGAAGGGTCGTGGAAGTTTGGAATAAGGCAAACATGCCTCGATATGATGCCGTCGAACGATGGAGAAGCAGATGTCAACGATACCCTGAAACAATGGGTGAGCCAAACTAAATATCCATTTTAACCCCTTGAAAGGCGGTGATGCCGTGACGGCATCACATAATTTTAATCCCTAATTGCCACATTGGCACCGGTGTTTTATAATTTAAATTTCACTTTTATTAAATATGAAAAAATATACTTTTACTTGTTTACAAATAAATTCTTTTGTAAATACTGGTGTCATTAGATTATTTCAACATTTCAACCTTGAATCTGAAAGGGTTAATGAATTTACGAAAAGCTGGTCTCCAAAATCTTTTTCGATTAAAATTTTCCAGTATTTTTATTGGATTGATAGTTCCAAAAAATTTTCTCCCTTGTGGAAAATCCACAATGTTTCTTTTATTCTTTTGAAATTCAAAATTCATACAGAGTTTTCTTATCAGTAAGCTATAATAATATTTTATTAAATCTATATATAATACTTTGGTTCCAAAAATTTTATTTAAGTAGGGCATTGTTATACAATTAAAAAAAGAATTATAAATTTGAGAATTAATGATTAAGATCAAGCTTACTTTAAATTATAAACCTAATGATACACTTCTCATCACTTTTCATCGCAAAAAAAAAGTTATGATGTACAATGTTAAAGAGATTGACTACGTTTATTGATAAAAAAAATGTTTTGTATATTGAAATACTACATCGTATTTAATTAAATTATTGTTAAAATTCAAAATTCAGAAGCCTGTGTAATCGATGTAAAGGAAATTTTATATTTAAAGAATTGTTAAAAATTTAAATTCTAGTTTCTGTCATATTTTAAATCAAAAAATCAGTTTTTTGTGTTATTCCTCATTATTTTAGTTGGTTTTTACAGTTACATGCTATTTTCTTTTAAAGTTTCTATTTTCAGGTGCGCGAATTTTATTTACTTTATTTTTTTTTTTACAATTTTCTTTTCACATGTGCGCGTTTTTAACTTTCACTTTCGAAGCTTTCATTTTGTTTATACAAAATTGGTAAAAGATGAATTTCTAAAATTTATTGATTAATTAAAATAAAATAAATAGTTTGCATATGAGACATTCGCACAATCTTTTGACTTTTATGTCCCTGAATAATAATTTTTATTTTAATACTTTTTTTGTATTTTTTTAATTTCATATACTGTGGAACATCCCATTGCATCATTGCATAACAATATTAACGAGATAAATAAGTTTTGAACGATGTTGGGGGTCCAAATAGCAGGAAAACTCATCTACCGTCCCGTGTCCCTGATTCTGATTTTTAAGTTTGGAGCTGTCTGTATAAAATTGTTTCAATAAAAGTAATTCGATGTATTTTTTTCCGAAACTTGGACAATTGTTTTATATAAATATGTAGCAAAAAATTAACCTGCACACATTTTTAAGGTCATATTATTTTTTTTTAACTCTGTCCCTGGGTTTTTCATCTTTACCGTCCCTCTTGCTAAACTTATACAGAAAATCACTTAAGATGCAGCCACAGAATTTTTTTCAAGTTAGTCAAGATAACTGTTTTTTCTCATGCAGAAGTATGCTAGAGAAAGAATGTCTAAAATTCTTTGGCAGGAAATTTACTGCAGAATTTAAATCAGCATTTAAATATCAATTTCAAGATAGTGGCTTTATTGGTAGTCTTACCGCCCCAAGGTTTATCCCTGCACTTTTTGAGGAATATTTAAAAAAAAATAATTAATTTAATCCAATGTTAACAACTGTTTCTAAAAATCAATGAACGTTGTGGCTATCACTTAGTCGTAACATGATTTTCCTAAAAATAGGTGGTAATTTTCCTTACCGTTCCATCCTTACCGTCCCTTTTTTTTCCATTCCGTTCCTTTTTTCCTATACCCTCCCCTTTTTTTACCTTACCGTCCCTTCTTTAACACCCCTTTAAGACAATGTTATACAAAAATTCTGTATTAAAAGTACTACTTTTTGTTCTTTCTTATTTGTATGTCCTGTGGGTACTATGCAAATTCATTATAAATAAAAATTTAGAAGAAAATAAAAAGTAATAGATGTAAAATGGTAAGGAAAATTAAACTCGCAAGTTTAACTTAAACCTCAGTTAAATAAAACAATTTTCGCTGCTGACCATTTTTCTCTATTTTAAATCATTAAGGCATTCGTCTATCAGATTAAAATGTTATTTTAGCAAGTTTAATTTCACCAGATTTTTATTCCCGAAGGTCAAAAGATGGTGAGAATGCCCCATATGTGAAATCAGTTTTGGTAAATTTAATTTTCTAAAATTAAAATGTACCATTTTAGCTTTTATTATTTTAATCCTTTTGGTTCCCCTCTTTTAATTTTATTTTCTGTATTTATTTAACCTAAGAATACAATAGAACGGTTAGCTGAAGAGAACGTTAAATAATGCGGACACTGAGTTATTGCAAAATTTATCCCTATCTTCTCTTATTATTATTAATTTTATATTACTTCATTATGCCTTATTTACAACGCGAGGCGAAGTAATATACTATGCTTTTCTGTACTAAACCTTTGCTTTCACGTACCTTGTATCTAGTGTTGTTTTCGGCACTACAATCCTTTTTAACTCTTTTTTTACGTGAACTAAAAACAGGATTTCGTTCATTTCCTGCTTTTTGGCAAATCTTTTTAATAGTACTACTAGAAACCCCGGCAATTTAAATAGCTCGTTTTGTAGAATGAGCTATCGGAACAATTAATTCTCTTTTTTCTGCTTCTTGATCACAAAATTGAATGCCATTATATACTACCAATACTGAAAGATGTATTTCCACTCGAACTAGCCATATCAGCTCTAAATATAGAAGTTTTAATTCGAATTATAACGAAGTATTTATAGAATTTTAAACTTTGATTGTAAGTAAAAAATAACAAACAAGTGAGCGCCAATCTTAGTCACAATGTACAAGTGAACGCCGAAGTAGAACTTCGGAAAATACCCATCTCAGCGTAACACCTCTTTGGATAGTAGAATCGTCCCAGAGTGCTAAGCGCGTCATTCAAAAACGAACGAGTAAGGTTTGATGAAATTCTTCATAAATATGTTGTTACAAATATCTATATAATTGAGATTCAAGTGATAATAAATATTTGAATGTTTTATAACTGACTTAGTAGCGATCATAGCATGTTCAAGATAGAATGAATATATTTTTTAGCCCTTTGAGTGTACAATAGAGTTCCTCAATTCTGTACTGCTTGGGAGCAGAGGTTGTGCGAATTTTAGAATTTTGTGGATTTCTGGTTATTGATTTGTTTACATTTTTGTAACATAATTTGACCGTAATAATGCAATCGGAATTGTAATGAATGCTGACAATATAGTAGAATATTAAAATAAATAAGTAAAGTAATAAATAAAAATAATAAAAATTAAGACGATTTTAAAATTATTATAAGTAAATGTTAGGTAAATAGTTAATAATGTGCTATTAAATATGCACCCTAAAGATACATTTTTTTAAATTTTTCAATTCAACTTGGCTCATAAAGGTACCCTACTAAATCACATAAAAATCATAAAATAAGGAAGTTTTACTTCAGGTGTAGCCAGACTTAATAACCAAAAAGGCTTGATCAATGCATAAATATATTTGGTAAAACGATTGTAATTACACAAGCCTACAAAATTTGGATTGTGTCATATTGCTTAGCTTTTGATAATTGATTCTTACGTATTTTGTAGCGCTGAATGCGAAAAAGGACTTCATTATTTACCACCACGCCAGGATTTTTTGCAAAATTTTTACTTTTTAACTTTGAAATTTGCGATTTGCGAAACATTCTGACGTGATGGTTAAAAATGAAGGTTATTTTCAGATTTAATGCTAAAAAGTACATTTAAATCAATTATCAAAATTTAAAAAACACAATCATCACATCTATTTTATAGCATCAGAATTTTGCTATTTTTTGACTTTGAAATTTATCGTTTGCAAAAAAACCTGACTCGATGGTTAAAAATGAAGGTCATTTTCAGCGCTAAAAAATATACAAAGATCAGTTATCAAAAGTTAAGAAACACAACTATTTCCTATGTCTTTCAGTATCAGATATTCTCTATTTTTTGCCTTTTTACCATTGAAATTTACGATTTTCAAGTGATGGTCAAAAATGAAGGTCATTTTCGAATGCAGCCCTAAAAAATACATAAAAATCAATTATCAAAAACAACACAACCATCGTAGGCTTGTGTTACCAAAGATATCAGCAATATCTTGAATTTTTGAAAAATAAATTTTTACTTCATTCATGAAAAAGCATGAGTTCAGTCATATTAATGAGAATTACATTTAAAATACGTACAGGCTGATATAGAAAGTAGAAAAGTCTGTAATTTTAATCCTACATCGGAACGAAAGTTTACATCTGTGGTGATGTGCGGATTTTAGGGTTGCGGATTTAAAGGAGATTACTGTATTAATAAGTGTTTGGATGAATAAAATATGTGATAAGAAATTAGTTATTGTGCATGGGCTTATAATTTCTATCAGTAGGCCTAAAACTGTTCGACTTTTAAGTGATACCCAGTGGTTGTATGTAGGTTTTGTTATTGCTATATAGTGTGTTAAATAAAAAAATAAAGTGAAGACTTATTTTTCCTTAATCGATGAAAGAGTAGTAAATATTGAATGTTTTGAGCTGAGAATTTTACTGAGCATTTTATGAAATCTATTAACTAAATTTAGAATTTTTATTAATAAGATAAAATTTTCATAATGATAAAGATTGATTAAAATTAATTTCATTAGTGGACAGACAATATACAGGGTTAGCACGAATGAATGACCAGATTATAAAAATTTATATTTCCAAAACTATTACACATATTATAATAAGTGTTATATGAAAATAAAAAAGGATATTCCAAGTTTTTTTCCCGTTACAAATATTCGATGTGCGAACCTTTCGTAACACGACCAACACATAATCTGTAATCATGTTCTTTCCACACATTTTGCAATTTTGGCAGTCAACGATTCTTACTGCAGCACTGATGCATTTAAAAACTAAATAATGCAGTAATGTAGCATTGATGCATCGTGTATATTTTACGGACTGTTTAATGAATATCTTATTTTTAAAAAATGAAAGGGGGAAAAATCACTTTTTTAAGAAGTTATTTTCTTTTAAAGCAGCAGTTGCGAAATTTGTCCTTATCATCCATTAATGGCCATTTAAAGTTCTCAACTGGGCGATGTTATGAGTTAAACTATAGATCGTATAATTTTAAATGAACTACAGATGCTTAATAAATGTAGAGAGGGCATAGAGGTATGTGATGGGTGCAATGCACCGGTACAGTGCTAATAGTGCTTCCTCGGTGATTTCTAAAGACCTTAATTATTAGTTTTAAAAAATACAGTTTCATAAGAAATTTGCAATTTTGCAGTTTCCGCGTATGTAAGAGAATACCAAAATACCGAAACGGAGATTTAAAAAAAAAAAAAAAAAAAAAAAAAAAAAAAAAAAAAAACTTTTTTTCTTAAATGTAGGTTTCTAAAAGTATTTCTTTCAGCCAGGCCATTTTAGGAGAAGATCAAACATGCGTATATAATAGTTATTCTGCAAAAACCTCAAATGTGCATGGGTTGTCATTCCAAAAACTTGAAAGATTTAGAAATCTTTATCAGATTTTTTAATTTTATTTCCACAATTTCAGCCTCAAAGATTAATATTTCAGCATGTTCAATAAATTTATTATTATTTTCAAGTTTAAAAATGATATATATCATTTTGGGAGTGAAATTGCAAAATATTTTTTTGTTAATTTACATATTGTAGATATTTCCGCAATACTGGCAAAAAATATTTTGGAATTTCATTTCTCTATTAATATTTCCAACATAAAGTAAATGTTTTTGAGGTCTTGACGCTTTGTTGGAGGTAATTTAAATGTATATTTCTGTGCCATTTCAGTTTCAATACAAATATTTCTAATGTAAATCCAAAATTTTTCCAATATTGCAATTTCAGTTCAAGTATCATCTATCTATATAACCAATAGCGACCACTGTTGAAAATTAAGCGTATTTTTTATATTCAAAATATATGCTAGAATTTTTTTTATTAATAATTTTCACTTTATATAATGGCAGACTTTTTGTAAATAAAATAAAAATTACTAAAATTAAATTTTAAATAAAATAAAAATAACGAAAATTAAATATCTCTCTATTCTAAAAAAAAAATAACTACCGCTGTCACCGCCGCCGCCGCCGCCGCCGGTTTTGATTTTTTTGTGACCGGAGGCCTTTCTTCGTTAATATTAACAAAAATAATGCATACAAAAATATGAAAATCGGTGGTTTTATACAGAAATGTTTGATAAACACGCTGATGAAGACAGTTTTCAAATCGAAGAATTATTTTAAGAGTTATTTAATGCTAAAGTTGGACAAAATCGTTCCACTAAAAAAGTTTTATAGCAGCAAAAACTATACATGGCAGTGTAATCATTTTTAGATCATTTTATGCGTTAGAATTTGCCGGAGTGCAGATTGCATTAATTTTTGTATTTTGACTCATTTTTTCAGGTTTTATTTCTATTTTAAATTCAAATTTTCAGCATTTCTAGAGATATTTTTTACAGATTTCAGAAAATTGTACTAATTTAAACTGTTGCCAACTGTATAAAAAGCGCAAGCAATAATGTTTGCTTCAAATTAAAAATTTATTTACGCGTGACTATTATAAACAGGAAAAAAACTTTCAAATTAGAATTAAATAATTACGTATAAAAAGCAAGAACTTATTAAAAATTACGTCATAAAAAGTATACACGTGAATTTTAAAAGAGAAAGGATATTGTAAAATAATAAATTCATTAACATGCGTTAGAAGTCTTAGGAGAAATTACGTCATATTTACGTCACATTATAGTTATTACATAAAATGAACACAAAATAATATTGCAAAAAAGTTTAAATTTAGAAATTGCGCTAGACATTTATTTGATATTTTGAGAATTAATTTAAAATGTCTCATTTAAAAGAACTTTCTGTTCGCTTTGTCAAAAAATAGCAGGAGACAAAGACTCTCTTTACTTAATTCCTTTTATATTAGCTTATTTTGAAATGCTGTTACACGTGTATACGTCATCAAGTTATTTTTATTTCGACGTTTTATTTGTGTTTTTATTAATGTTGTACGAATTTATTTGTTCTTTCGTTATTTAAAATAAAAATTATATCAATTTGTATAATTTGGCGAGTGGTTTGGCGATTTATATAATTTGGCGAAATTGGTCGACAGGATAATCAAGTAGTACCGCAGCGGATTTGGCGTTAAAATTCCCCAATCAAAGAGAAATGAATAGAAATTCGTTTATAGGGAGATCGCCACTGTTTTTTAAATTATAATGCAATCTTTCAAAATCATTTTAAAGCCGATCAAATTAGCATGCATTTAGAGTCTACGGTGTCTGGACGGGGGTTGGCGAGCGTAGCTCGTAGGAGGCCGAGCCCCCTAGTTAATTTAAATTAAAATTACTAAAATTAAATATTAAATAAAATAAAAATTACTATTTCAAAAGCCCGGTAGACACTTTGAATTCAGAATACTGCTAAACTGCAGCCTTGTAAGTGACGGATACAAATACTAGCGCAATATAACCAACACAACTAATACTGGTCTTCAGGGTAATTGTGTTTTTGGATTTTTATATTCGCTCTTTCCAAAACAGTAACCTTTCCCTTATTTAATCCCATAATTTATAAGGTGAATATTACTATTAGGATGAAATAGTGGCTATAAAAAGTCCAGAAACAGATTTACTCCTGGGTTTTCACGTAAGATATATTTTTAGTACGGTTAGCGTTGCTCTATCTATTATTAATACAATGTCGAATCAATTTTTACATTATTTTTCTTTGAAATGCCACAGTATTACAAATGCTATAGAATATTCCATTGTTACATTTGAATAAAAGTAAGTTTTATTTTTCTAAATCTTATTTTATGCATGACAAACTAATGAAATATGAAAAATGTCATTATGTGAAAATTTCGCACATCTCTCTATTCTAAAAAAAGTAACTACCGCTGTCACCGCCGCCGCCGGTTTTGGTTTTTTTGTGACCGGAGGCCTTTCTTCGTTAATATTAACAAAAATAATGCATACAAAAATATGAAAATCGGTGGTTTTATACAGAAATGTTTGATAAACACGCTGATGCAGACAGTTTTCAAATCGAAGAATTATTTTAGGAGTTATTTAATGCTAAAGTTGGACAAAATCGTTCCACTAAAAAAGTTTTATAGCAGCAAAAACTATACATGGCAGTGTAATCATTTTTAGATCATTTTATGCGTTAGAATTTGCCGGAGTGCAGATTGCGTTAATTTTTTTTTATTTTGACTCATTTTTTCAGGTTTTATTTCTATTTTAAATTCAAATTTTCAGTATTTCTAGAGATATTTTTTACAGATTTCAGAAAATTGTACTAATTTAAACTGTTGCCAACTGTATAAAAAGCGCAAGCAATAATGTTTGCTTCAAATTAAAAATTTATTTACACGTGACTATTATAAACAGGAAAAAAACTTTCAAATTAGAATTAAATAATTAGGTATAAAAAGCAGGAACTTATTAAAAATTACGTCATAAAAAATATACACGTGAATTTTAAAAGAGAAAGGATATTGTAAAATAATAAATTCATTAACATGCGTTAGAAGTCTTAGGAGAAATTACGTCACATTTACGTCACATTATAGTTATTACATAAAATGAACACAAAATAATATTGCAAAAAAGTTTAAATTTAGAAATTGCGCTAGACATTTATTTGATATTTTGAGAATTAATTTAAAATGTCTCATTTAAAAGAACTTTCTTTTCGCTTTGTTAAAAAATACCAGGAGACAAAGACTCTCTTTACTTAATTCCTTTTATATTAGCTTATTTTGAAATGTTGTTACACGTGTATACGGCATCAAGTTATTTTTATTTCGACGTTTTATTTGTGTTTTTATTAATGTTGTACGAATTTATTTGTTCTTTCGTTATTTAAAATAAAAATTAAATTATATCAATTTGTACAATTTGGCGAGTGGTTTGGCGATTTATATAATTTGGCGAAATTGGTCGACAGGATAATCAAGTAGTACCGCAGCGGATTTGGCGTTAAAATTCCCCAATCAAAGAGAAATGAATAGAAATTCGTTTATAGGGAGATCGCCACTGTTTTTTAAATTATAATTCAATCTTTCGAAATCTTTTTAAAGCCGATCAAATTAGCGTGCATTTAGAGTCTGCGGTGTCTGGACGGGGGTTGGCGAGCGTAGCTCGTAGGGGGCCGAGCCCCCTAGTTTGTTAAAAAAACAAACAATATAATGGACAATAAATACATTAGCATTTAATCATTGGTTTTGACGCTGACTTCAGCCAAACATTTTCACACTTTTACGCTTAACATTTTTAGGATCAGGATGCACATGGAAATAATAACATGACATGGAGATTAAAGATAGAAAACTCTATATGGATATAATAATTTAATTTGTTGGTTCATAGTATACTGTACAACAGTGGTTTGTCCCAGAAAGGAAATTAGTTGATTCCAGATCAGATTTTGTACTGATTCCTAATATGCTTTCATTTTTTTCTCTAGGTGATCTAATGTAGTTTTTGAGAAATTTGCATATTTAATTTTGTGGAAATTTAATCTTTTTTTGTGCTATTTTATGCAAATGTTAGATGCAATATATGTCACATTGAATTACCTTTTCTAGATAATGACTACTGGACTACTTGCTTTAAATAAATGTCACGATTTGCATATTCTTAAGATTTATTTGTCAGTTATTAAGCCTAATTTACATATTTTTCGATGACTATCAACTTTAAAGTAGTTGTCGCAGAATTGACATAATGTTTTTTCTAAATTAGATTTGTATGCTTATTTCAAATATGCGATCTGTTTTTTTTATATCATGCCTAGTTTTTGAGTAAAATGGATTTCTGCTTTTGCACGGTATTCACACCATTTTGATATAAGATGCTTTTTAGGGGTGTGTACCTCATTGTCAAGAGGGTGAACAGTGTCAGATTCCTATCATGGGCATAAAATATAATTTGTATAATCCGAAAAAAAGTTGAAAAAAGTAGTAGAATCTATCCTAAATAGTTGAAGTACTAAATCATAATGTAGCATAAAAAGAGATGGCTGGGTTTTCTGACCAAAAAATAAAATTTCACTTTTCTCGAATACTAGGTGTGATGGAAGAAAACAGATACCAGATTTGAAATATCCGCAAAAATCTGGTTTAGAAACATATTAGCTTACTCACGTGGCAGAAATATTTGAACCTCAAGAAATATTGCTAGAAAACATGAAAAATATGCAAATTAGGCATAATATTTCACGGTCACATGTCAGTATAATCTCAGAAATAAAATTTTCGTCAAGTAAAGTAGACAGTAATCATAACATAAAACAAAAAGCCAACCTGATATTGTTTTATACCTTAAATTAGCATATAATTGTATGCTATTTACTAAATTTTCATAAATTGATGAATGCAAATACCTCAAAAAACAAGACCTGATGGAGTAAATCTAATACTAGATTCGGAATCAGCACAAAAAACCGCATAAAAAACAACTAATTTCTGTTTTGGGACAGAGCAAAAGTTCCAATTTGTTGACCATTGATAATGAAAATTCCTACTAGAAAAATATACTGAGAAATATCAATATCCAATTTAAACCGAGTGGTTAACGTGTATATGCTGCCAACACACCCAGTGGCGCAGCCAGAATTCGGCTCTAGAGGGGGGGGGGGGGGGGTTGAGATGTTGATAATGGTTATCGGCGGTTACTTGAATCAACGGTTAATTGAATCAGTCTAGTTAATGAATGAAATCATGATTATTTTTTTTCTCGGTTAGTAGAATCACTTGTTACGTTGGTTGTGATTCATTTAAACACCATTTTACAATATTACAGTTACAAAACATAAAATGCACCAATGAAATAACTATATTACAATGTTAGATTTATATAAAGTGTTTAAAAAATGATGGCGAAAACTTTAAGAGATGGAAGAGCACAGTACGGCAAACAATTTTTGTACGGAAAATCAGGAATCCATCGTTCAGTCAAAAATACACACGGGGTTTCACTCCAAGTCAATCCCGAATTCTTGCTCCTAACTTAAAAACTAATTAAACAATTTTAGCAAAATTTTCAATAGACTTTGTGTCAGATATAACAATATCACGAGAAATTGGTGAAGTTTATCATCATCCGCGTCCCACCAGTGCTGAATTTTAGAATGTAGTTGACGTTATTATATATCCGTGCAAAAATTAGTAAAATTTCGCCCGACCCAACAATTTTTTCAAAACTTGCTCTAATTTTTAAATTTCCATTGTTCTACAATTAAAATTTTCAATTTATTATGTTTAACCCCTTAATTCTCGCTCCCGTCATACTCACGGGCTGTGCCTTTTACTCAGATGGTTTGATTCCCACCAGTTTTATAAAACAGTGAAATTGGCTATATTTTAGTATCGTTTTACCTCTCATTAAATAAGGTGAATATTTCTTTTTCATAAAAGTGGTGCCAATAAGCAATTTGAATTTTTAAACCATAATTTAATTCGAGCGTTAAGGGGTTAAAGAATTGTCATTTTCTAGGCAATAAATGTTATAGACGATAAGAATTTCTAGGCAATAAAAATAAATATAACGTTTGAAAAAGAACCTGCATGTGACGAAATCCTTTCTTAAACGGAAAAAATCTGTTGAATCCATACAAAATGAATATAATAATATGTGTGAAAAGAATATAATACATCTAAAACAGATGGTGTACCTGCTAAGAAGGGCACTTGTCTATAATGAACATTTCTGCTCTCCTATGCGATCCCGTCTTAGAAAATTTTACGACATAGCCAGGGGTGATTCTGTTCTGAATTTTCCGAAAATTTAAAAAAAAATCGCTCATCATTGCGAAAACTCGGACATAAAAATATCGCGGATT
>CAWVRF010000034.1:0-97000 GCA_963932465.1 Maratus speciosus | reverse complement strand
CCCGAGCCTATGTCTGCTTCCAATCGCGGCTCGTAGGAATCTGCGTGAATTTTAAGTTCTAAGAGAAGATCACCACTTGAAGACTACTTTATTACAATTTATAGCCTTAGACCGCTTTATATTAGATGCTCCTGAGTAATTTTGGATAATTGGCTTTCAATTTAGTGTAAGTTACATGTTAATGCTTGTGGCAGATTTATCTGCAACATATCAATTTCACCCCCCCCTCCCCCTGTTTCTCAAAATCTATTTTGAACATGTAAATTCATTATAGTAATTCTTTTTCCTAAAACAATTCATACTTCTACATTCATTTAGTTTTTTTTCTTTTCCGTTCACAAGGAACTTTTCTCAACACATATAAAGATTTATGGTTTCAGATATTTTGTTTCATTTATTCAAAATTTTCATTCTCGATTATTTATTTATTTCCCTTCCTAACGGTTCTTATTTAACTCCGTACAGCTACACTTTATTTCAACCGTTCATTTTTTCTCTAACGTATTTTTATCTGCACTAGAAATAAATCACTCTCATTTCATATTAGAACTTGACAGGTAAAAAAAATGAAATAAAGAAAATAATGTATTTATTGGAATTGCAGTTTAAATTATATCTTCAATTATATCATTATGCTTTCTACAGTTCACATACATTTATTAAAGATTACTCAATCACATTTAACTGCAATCTGTTTTTTAATATAAACAAATGCCAGACTTTTCGTCGCAATAATTCTGGAAACATGTAGGGTTGCTTCACATCTGTGAGTGCGCCGAAAGGCAGCGCTGCCACGTAATTTGTCTGCTAGTCCTGTCGCCAATGCTTTGTCTTTGTAATATTGGCGTCAAAATCTTGATTTGTTGGCGATAATACAATATGCCAAGTCATATGAGTTCAGTACGCATTATGAGAGAGTTCGCCCCTGGCCGCCCTGCTGAACGGTCCGCAAAAAGGACCGCTGTTGTTGTTTTTTTCTTTTCCATGGTGTGACGATGCGTAGCAGTTTCTTTCTTATTAACGGATATGCTTCTACACATAGAGATAAATATATTTAATCTCTGCTTTTAGAGAGCTTTGTATTTGAAGCTCCCTTTTTATGAGATGTCCTTCTGCGTATTGGAAATGAATAAAGACTAGTTGTACTTTCATCGATATGTTGGAGTTTTTTTGTAATGACCTTTTAGCGAACCCAAGAACCACCATCTGATGCGATCTCCACGATAATGCTCTCCTGAGATTTAAAAGTTATAAATACTTGATAATTAGGCCATGTGTTGCGAGTTACTTCTGAATTTAATTGGGATTTGAAGTAACAAGGAAATTATGATGTTTAAGAAGTGTCAAGACATCGAACATATGCCTTCACTGATGATTATCGAAACTAGGCGGATTCTGATAACACCCCTTATTGGGTTCTAACGATTTGAAGTGCTACTTGGGGCAGATATAGAAATTGAGTTAGCAACTAAGGGGAAGGTATACTAATTGAAAAAGTTTATAGAGCATCTTACCAATTTTATAACATATATATATATAGAGAGAAAACCATTAAAAACCATTACAAACTATCAACAAAAATTGTAAAATTATAAATAAAAAGAAATTTATTCATTGACAATAAAACTGCCCCCTTTAACATTTTCAGCATGGATTTTAAAAACATAGTAAAAATAGAAGAAAAGAAATAATGGAAATCTGTAAAACCAAGACAGATTAATCAGGCCCTAAATGCTTTGATTTCCGCAAATAATGTGTATGGTTTCATCTTCGTATTAGCCATAAAAAAGCTAAAGAATACGAATTTAGGACTACCACACCAAATAAATAGAGAAATAAAATATTGGAAAAACAAATAAGTTTAAAATGAAACATGGCTAAAAAGGATTGAGAAATAAAAAATACATTACCCATTTGAAAGCCTTTCTAGCATAGAATGATGTAGCAAAAAAACAAGAGTAAGAGATTATTTGCACATATTGCCAAAAAAGTTTTTTAAATGATGATGGACCAAGCAGTAATAATGTACAGTACAGTGATGTACAGACCTCAATATGTGGCCAGCTCCTTCTATAGAACAATTGAAAATGAATTCCACTATGTTATCCAAGGAATAAATAAAGTGCTGTTATCTGTAGAATTTATTATTAGTAAAATATATTATTTTGGAATAAAAACTAATATATAATTAAAAAATGTTTATATCTATTATTAGATAAAGCTTTAAAGCATATACCGTCTAGTGGTATATAAATGATAATTAAATAATAATTAAAAATATATTAATAAATGTATACAATTATATTAGAAAAAATAAGTAAATGATATATTAAATAAAAACAATATGTATATATATATATATATTTGTAATATGTATGTATTACATATATACACTATACATAATACCTCTAAAAAATACGACAGTGTTACTTATTAAAGGGAATCGCACGGGTTCCAATTCACTTTTAATTGAAGTATTAACCCTTTGCACTCGAGGGCTCCGGAGCGGAGCCATTTAAAATTTGTCTTGGTCGATTCAGGTAAAGTCTGGGGTCTATTTAGGATCCCTATACACAAAATACCTCTTAATAAAAATAGACTTCTTCACAAAATGCCATTACATAAAAACGTACTCTTCATTAATTAAGATGTGTAACTTGCAAGCAAAACAAGTTCACTAAAAAGGGAAACTTTAGCTGAGAGATCTAAAGAAATTAATGAATGCTCGGTTTGAATTTGATACTTGTATTTCATCTAATGTTACAAAATGTTATTTTTCACAAAAATATAATAAATTTCACAAAAATAACTTTTTCTTTTCACAATATGTGCATCAAGAAAAAAAACCCTGCGTCAAGCCTTGATATATATAAAGTTTTACAGTTGATATATAGACAAACAAGCCAACGAAATTCTTATAATGAACATGTAAATATTCGAGTCATCAATAATTTAGAGAATGTGTAAAGTATGCACACATGGTGTAAGTCCAACAAGGTAAAACATCAGTTTCTAAAAGTAATGATACATCATTTATACTCTTTATTGGAAATGATGACGCATTATGAAAACTATCATAGCTTTTTCCTATTATTTTGATGGAATTAATAATCTTATCGATTAGATCAGTTTTTAAAAATATATATGGAAACTATGGATGCACCGAATGTTAAGTACAAATGCAAATCCCTGAACATTGTCTGTTAAATAATTTATTTGTTGCTTTTTCGCAAATAGGGTGTTTATAGACAAAATGGAAAAAACTTTCAGGTGTAATAATATTCATAAAAAAAGGCAATTTTTGTCTGGAAAATCAGGATCGCTATTCACGTATTCATTGAAAAATACAGAGTATCTCACTGCAGACCATATTTTAATTTTCTTTTGTAAGTTTAACAATAATGTAGATATTGTAACTACGGAAGAGTTACTTTGAATGCTATGCAATATAATAATATGACTTTTAATTGCCACCATTCATATCTAAATAACACTGAGCTAGACATTACTTTATTTAGAATGCAGCTAATAGTACTTATACTATATCATTGGCCAAAATTCATTCACTTCCAATGATATCATCACATTTTATACAAACAAAATTAGTGTGATGTAAATCTCGCTAAAAAATATTCCTTTGTACTAAAGTTGTGAACGAAAAGTCAGCTACGAGTTGTATTACCACACCCTGCATTTTTGATGGAATAAGGCAACTGAGATGTTGTTTCTTGTTCATGTAAGAAAAATTTATTCGTTTGTTTGAATTCACACAACAAGTCACATGAAATTCGAGTTTAATTAATTAAAAAAGTTTTAAACTATCCTCTTCTTAAATAATAACTTCAAATCCTAGACATAAGGTAATCTGCCTGTTTCAGGGGCTTTCCATGAAAAACTGACAAAATGTTCTGCGCGCGACACTTACATTAAATACCTATATCTATTGACTTATAAGTTGTTAAAACATAAATTATACATTAAAAATAACAAAGAACTCTTGATTTTTATATTAGCATGGCTGTTTTAATTTGAGGATATAATAACATTGTTAAAACAGCAGAAATATGTAGAAAAGCTATTCCACACGTGACATGGTATGACCCATTAATACTCTATGTTAATGGGGATATTGTTCTAAATAATGTACTCCCTCAATCATGTAATACGAAGTCATAACGTACATCTCATTCATCTTAACAACATCTTATTCATCATTAAAATAAACTCTTGGAGCAACATCTAACCGTCTGGGTTCGTGATTAGTTAGAATGCTATTTGAGGCGCATCCTTCAGGCCCGTCAACAACAGTCATGGTGCAAAAATAAGCAATAAAAAACATTTTATTTAAAGTCAGTATTAAAGGAATTTGGCAGTGGAACAGGACAATTAAATTAACAATGATCAAATTTCAAGCTCAGGCACTAAAATAATGAAAAGGGAATGCTAACCCCAAAAATTTTTCCAAATTCAAAAGCTTACTCCAAACAAGACGGCTACGTCAGTTGTATTCTGGAATCTAATATAAGTTCACTTAAGCTTTCTATGAGAAAATGTCGCTAATAGCTTTGGAATAGCACTATACATATACCACTAGAAAATACGACAGTGTCACTTATTTACGCCTTGGGGACGAGCGACCGGTATTCGTGCTGCGTAAGGTGCTCAGAATCGGGCATTATTCTCACCAGTAAAATTTTATTGTAAACTTTGCCTTATTTAATCCGAGCATTTTCATGATTCAATTAGGCAAAATTTTCTGTTTTAAAAAACCGGTGATTAAAGATTAAAAATTCTGTAAAAGACTCTCGTCCCGAAGGGGTTAAAGGGAATCCCATGGCCCGGTAGCAGAAAGTTCCTGACGGGTGACGTGCGTCGCAGATTTTCTTTTCCCTTTTGCAGATTTTTTTTTTTCCATTGGATCTTTTTCCAACTTTATCTTATGTTTAGTTCTTTATATTTAGTACTAAAACTTAAGATTATTATTAAAAAAAATGAGTAAAATGCTTAAAAACATTAAAAGTAAATGATTAATTAATTAAAGGTTCATTTGTAACATTTTACCTGCAGATTATTTTCAGTCCCTGAAAGATCTGTTGCAGACACTTGGAGAATTTTCTGCTATTGGGTCCCATGGGTTCCAATACACTTTTATTTGAAGTATTAAATTCAATACCTTACAACGTAGGCAAACTCTCCGCTAAAGAATCTTATTTCAAACTCAGTCAAAGGAGCGTCACTAGTTGTCTTAATGTTTCACAACGATCGAGATTTGACAAAATTTAACGGTACGCATTTCTACCGCCGTAATTACATCCGATAAACGACCACAGAAACCTAATAATATATCATAGGATACCACATTTTGCGAGAGTAAAAGAAATGACAGAATACGTGGCTCGTTCAAGCACAAATATTCCAATAAGGACAACGCATTCACACACAAAACTCAACAATCCACTTGACCCTAAACTACTTTAATAAACGAGTAGCTAAGTACTTGTGCTACAAGTTGAATTCAAATAATTCTACAAATCTCCAGTAAAATTGAAAAAAAAAATATTGCATAGAAATTAAATTTTATATTGCTGTTACTTAACAAATATATGTTTGATATCTGAATTATTTTAGGATTTGTCGAGTGTTTCATAACGATAATTCTAATATGTACTTTTTTTTCTCTTTTTTTTTGCAGAAGAACTTCCTTTTTTTGTAAGGATTCTCATTGGTTTGGCAATTGATGCTACTCTTTTTGTCATCTTGTACATTAGCGTCAGATTGTGCTGCCCAACTTGTTGTAGTAAGAGACGGCCGGGAGTCATCTTGAATGTTGCTGATATTGATGTGTCAGAAGTACAACCTTTAACGGATAGTTATTCAAGACGAAGAATAGACGTGGAAATGAAATAGTCTGCGCTGAGAACTGAAAAGAAATAAGCGCTGCAGCATACAACTTGCTGTTCCTGTCATTTTTTTTTAAAACATTTGTCATTTAAGAAATGAAAATTTGAAATGTGGCCGTTCTTGATGTTTTACAATATAATAAATGTTAATTTGAGATATGACTGTTATTCTCATTTTTCAGATTAAATTAAAATCGTATTATAGTATAATTATCTGTTCTAAATATTCAACGACTGAAGGGTATTTTCTAAGCAACCCTTGTAAACTGTAATTTTAGTTTACAGTAAGTACATAATTAAGCAGGGTTCGGTGATATATATCAGATATTTATTTTCAAAGTATGATTTTTGACATTCTCGAAATTTCGATACACTTGAAACCAGGGTTGTTTGGTTTAACCCCTTAATTCTCGCTCCCGAGATATTCTCGGGCTGTGTCTTTTACTCAAATTGTTTGATTCCCACCAGTTTTATAAAATAGTGAAATTGGCTATATTTTAGTATCGTTTTACCTGTTATTAAATAAGGTGAATATTTCTTTTTCATAAAAGTGGTGCCAATAAGCAATTTGAATTATTCAACCGTAATTTAATTCGAGTGTTAAGGGGTTAAACCATGGTTTAAATCAAATGTTTTTTTTTTTTTTTTTAAACATGCTGGTTTTTTTATCATCTGGTTTTTTTCTCTTTTTCTCTAATGTTTTCATTTATTTTGCACATTATTGAAAAATGCAAAATCCAAGTTATGCAGAAGCTACAAGCAAAACTTTAGAAAAATTATGAATTTCTAAACTTGTAATGTGACAAACATTTTTAGTCAATCAAACTTTTCTTATAAGCTTTAAATCTACATGGCAGACTAACTAATTTTTCTAAAATTAGCTGGAGAAAAAAAAAAAAAAAAAAGCAGTTGGTTTTTTTCCTTCTTTTTCAACCTTTTTATTTTTTAAAATAGCCAAAATGGAAGATTTGAGCTAAAACTACACTTTTACTACTTAGATTGCTTGATTAGTTAAGATTTTCTAACGATTACATTATGCCTCAATGATGACATAATCATGGTTGTTACTCTTTGTTCTGTATGCTAATGAATGATTGGCTGTGCGTTTTCTTTGTTGTAATCATGGCTATTGGATTTAGTAAGCCTTTGTTTTTCTTGCATTCCTACATTGGGATTGCGGTTTTGCATTATGACTTTATTCTATTACCAGCAGGGTTGGCATGGTTTAAATCCGTTGGTTAACCAACTTGTTTTTTAGAAAAAATCTAATATAATATTTTCTCATTTTTGTAATTTAAGTGTTTCAAATTATTGGATATAAATAATTTTTACTTTTAACCAAGGGATGTAGTGGAGACGTATACCTACTGAATTTTTTTTAAGATTAACCACTTTTATAAATCTACTTTCCATTTTAAGATCAATGTTTTCAGTAGTCTAAAAAGCTGGTAAATAGGTATTTCTGTTTATTTTACTGTCGCCTTTTTTTTTTTTTTTTTTTTTTTTTTTTTTTCTATATAATCTGGCAGTTTCTGAGAAGTGTCAAATGACAATATACATACTTCTTGAAACGTGTAAAGACTCTACTGCTAAATTCAAATCATTCCAGGAATTCTTTATAAAAAGCTTTAAAAGATAATAATAAATAGATAATAAAAGATAATAATTGTTCATGTAGTGTTCTAACAGAAAAATCAGATATCTAAGATTGCAAATATTTCACAGAAATGATTTTGAATAGCCATGGGAAAGTATATTGTATTTATGAAACTACACCATATATTTATTTATAGTACTATAGTAATCAAAAGATTGTTTATTAAGATTTTCAAGGTATCAATGTTTCACTACGTAGAGCATTTTATTCATGGAACATAAGACATAGCTTTTACTAAAAATGTTTAAATTATTTCAATTTTCTACATAATTACTGTAATTATTTAATTTAAATTATTTTTAAATGAAGTTATATTACTTATATATTCAACAATGTTTATTTTTATCAATAAATATGCATGTATATGTAATAGAAAAATATATGTAAAAAAATTCGGTTTAAACCAAAAAAACCGGGTTTTTTTTTTTTTTTTTTTTTTTTTTTTTTTGAAGAAAAACCGGCTTTTTTACCAACCCTGCTTGAAACTTATTTTCAAAATAAATATAAATTTATTAATAAATTTCTATGATATTTATGAACTGTGTAAGTAAGTAAATAGCAGTTAAACAGATTTATCAACGCTTTTACGCTTCAGAGCAATAATACCAGAATTCTGGTAACGTAGTAATGTTTGCCTTATTCAAAAAAAAAAAAAAAAAAAAAAAATTCTTTGTTTATATTTAGCGATCATTAATTTTACGAAAATTCTGGTATACACATCCTTTAAAACCCCTGAGGCGTACGAACTCTGATTTATTATTTTTATTACTTAAAAAATAGGTGACACTTACAACAATTTACATGTTTTCTCTAATCTTTTTGAAGATTTGATATGAATACTAAGAAAATATGACAAGAAGCATACACGCGCATATTGTTTCTTTTCGGAAAGCAAAACCCTCCGAGCTTTGCGCATGCGTCAGGTCTGTTTTGATTTTATCAAAATAGGGGTGAGCGGAGTTTGTTTAGCTGTGTTTTTAAGAATGCGTTTTGGGGAAAATAATATCGATTTATGTGGCGTTTTTGCAGTTGATATTTATATAAAAAAACTTAAAATTTTTAGAACGTTATACAACATTTTAGCTTTTCGCGATGCAAAGCAAAATTAACTTTTATTTATTTTTTCTGGCAAATTACATTAAAAAAGCTAGGCATAGTTTAAACCGAGGATTTAAAATACATTGTCAAAATTGGGTGTTGCTACTGAAAAAAAAAGTTTGGCCTAGTTTTGACATGTAGATGGCCCTGTTGGCCAATTTTATATAATACTTCATTTAAAAGTAGACTTTATTTCCAATCGATTGGTACCAAGAATTTTCTTCTGCTGTAATTAGTTACAGAGTTAGTAGGAGGTGTTTACTTTTTTTTCCCACTACTGTACCGTTTGAAAATATTTACCAATATCTCTGAAAACATAGTTACAGGTTTGCCAGTTTGAGTTCCTCTATTATTTAGAAATTCCGAATTCATACCAAAAATTCCCAAGAATTATATTTCGGCTAAATAGCATAGCAGACATTTCGTAATTAGTCAAACTACAAATTCTTCCTTCGGAAATTTACGGTTTGAATTCCGAAATTTTGAATAAAAATGAGCCCAATCTTGCAACTTTAGGGACAGTAATGCAATCATCTTAAACCATTGAAGGGCGGCGATATATACAGAGTGCACCATAAATTTGTGCAGACTTAAAAAATTATAATAATAAAAAAAAAATAATGGTCGAAAAAAATATCGGTTTGCGCGAATATGATTAGAGGGACATTGCATTTTTTCCATGTATAAAAAAATGATTCTAATAGTAACCGGAACAGTGTTCCCAGTGGGCTACTTTTTAGCTCACAGACTATCAAAGCCTGAGAGCTAATGTGCCCGCAGATTCTGTATGTACTTGTACGTACACATATATGTATCTAACGCGATAACTCTTCATACAAATATCCGATTTGCTTTAAATTTTGGATATAGGTACATTCTGATAAGGAGCTTCCCTGATTAGTTTTGGGGTTCATTGGTAAAGTATAAAAGGGGGAAACGGGAGCAACCCCCCTGCCTTAATTAAGAGAAATGGGTTTTTTCATGCAGAATTATACGATTTGCTTCAAATTAGGTATACCGGTTTATTCTGATAAGCCGCTTCCCTGATTAGATTTGAAGGTTCATTGGTTAAGTATAAAGGGGGGGAAATGGTGGAGCTAGTCCCTCCTTCTTAATTTAGCTAAATGGGGTTTTTTATCGATTTCTTTATTTTTCGAGAAGCATTATTCTTTGAAATAAGAGTATAATATACAATTAGTGTGAATATCCTGTGAGCTCATTGCCACCAGTTTAGCTGGGCACTTTTCTTTTTATTTTTTATTCAGATTCTTTGATTGCCACCAGCTTTTTGAAATACTAAAATTATCCTTATTTAATGACAGATTAAATAAGGTGGATTACATAATTTCAAAAAAGTGGTTCCAATCCAAAAATCTGAATTTAAAAAAAGTAGCCCACTGGCAATACTGTACCGGAAGAGAGCGCTCACATGCGATACTGAGTATTAATTAATAAAGTATTTTAATAGAGATCCTACATTAAAGAAAGATTGGACACTGACGTAATGTCCGCCATTTCCGTTACAAAGTAGATAGAACGCCGTACAACGCAATGCATTTTCGTCAGCTTCTAACACTTTTTATTTTATTAAAATTATGAACATTTCATTTTAATTGCCTTCTGAGAGTCTATTAGAACATAAATACGAGCACACTTCCATTATAATGAGTAAGAATTCTCAGAAAATGCATTTGTTTTCATTCTGCTGAAATGCAGGTTTAGCATTTCGAGTTTGGTCGGAGAGCAGGCAAAATTTTTGAGAGAGTTTGCTATATTTTGGAATTTTCATTTAAAATACATATATTTTATTTTATGCATAACACAAAAAATGCTAGAAATGTAATTTTATGTTGTGTGGGTATTTATTTTTTACTTTCCTCTGTTTAAATGTTCATTACTTAAGTAAATTACTTACATAAATTAAGTATACTTTTTTATCTAAATAAATAAATAAAATGTATTAAAGGAAACTCTTGAATTTTAAAAGAAAGTTAAAATATAAAATTTAATAGCAATAAGAAATTTAAAAATCAATTACTGAAATATTCATAAAAATATAGATTTTTGAAATAAATTCCGTTATATCGTCTGTATTATAGTAAGCACATCCATAAATTTAAATATATTTAAAGAAACTGATTGGTTGTATGAAATTAAAAAGTTTCAATTTTCCAGCTTTAATACATTTTATAATACTAAGTAGCTAAATATCTGAAAAGAAAGCATTCTGATTAGCTGCTCCTCTCTGTTTTCCTTCCTTCCCACCCTCCTATTTGTGGTTCGTTTAGTTTCGCCCTTTGATATTTAACCAGCTGTTTGTCTTTCATTCAGCAGTGATCTTTCCCTGATGACAACTGATGGTTCAGTCGAAAGCGCTCGGATTTTAAACATCATATGACTCCAATGTTTCAACATCTGCATTGTTTTTAAAATGTTTTAACATTTGTATTTTAGCACCTATTAAGTAAAGGTATATTGTGAATTTGATATTCATATTTCTCATTTATTTTATTAAGGTGAATCTGTCGTTCTTTGAAATATAGTTTTTCTATATTTATTTAATTCTGAGAGAAACTAAAAAAAAAGATTTACACACATATGCATTGTTTATTTATGAACTTAAAAGCTCTCTGCTTTAGAATTTTTATATATTTTTTGCAGTTGTCAGAGTCTGTGCTATTTTTTATGCGGGAAATTGAAACTTCGAAATGCTTATGTCATCTGTGCCCTTAAATTCAGCGGACTTTTAAAAAAGAAAATAATATTAAAAATGAATAATTTAAAGTATTTATAATTTATAAAAAAAAATCGTATTTTAAATTGAGCGCACTATATACAATTTTACAGTGGTGGAAAAAATTATAAAGCCACTTGAAAATATGATATAATTAAAAAACAAAAATGGAACATTTGTGAAATTTCATACATATACATTATATGCTACAAGGAAGTAAAGAAAAAAAGAAATTCATTAATAACTACATCAATAAAAGATTAATAGACTTAAGAAAATTATCTGTACAAAGAAAGTTGGAAACAATTATAAAGTCGATACATGTATTTCATCAATAATCGATGTGAGACCCTTTTTTTTTTCGATGACTTTGACTAGTCTCTTGTTCATTGAATTTAACAGACCACACAAAGTACTTGCATCAATATTGTTCCAGCAGTTTTTAATAGCATTCATCAAATCTAACTTTGAATTGAATTGTCGTCCATTTTTGTAAACATTTCGGGCTAAAATTCCACAGAGATTTTCTATTACATTCAGATCGGGGCTACGAGCTGGCCATTGAAGGCATTTCACCTGATTAGCTTCCAGCCAAGATTTAGTTGACTTCGAAACATGAACAGAAGCGTTGTCCTGCTGAAATGTCCAGTCTCCGGAAGTTATAAGAGGAGCAATGGGTAATAAATTATCTCCTAACATATCTTGATACATAGCTGAATTCATTTTGTTATGCATGAAAACAATTGGAGTGGTTCCACAGGCAGCAAATGCAGCCCAAACCATTACCGAACCACCTCCAAATTGACGCTTTGAAAAAATATGAGGTTCCTGTCGTAAATCATGCCAAAAGAATTTATAGCCGTCGGGTCCATCGAAATTAAATTTCTTTTCATCGGAAAAGACAACATCTCTCCAATTTGTGCCTTCAGTTAAATGTTTTCGTGCAAAGTCTAAGCGAGCATTTTTACGGTGCTTAGAAAGAGGAGGTTTTCCTTTAAATTTTTTAAATTGAACAATGGGGTTGTTACTTAAAACATTTCTTACCGTTCGGCTTGTACATGGTAATTGTAACTGTTCTTGAATTTGGGCTGACGACATTTTTTCTGCGCAAGCTAGCTTCCGGATTTGTCTTGATTGCCTTACAGTTAAGGATTTCGGTCTTCCTGTACGCTTCTTACTGCCATAATCTTCGGGATTTCTGAGAAAACTGTTTACTGCAGCCTTGGACCTTCTTATTTTTCTTGCAATATTAGAACCAGACATTCCAGCTTCATTGAAAGTTAATATTTTAATTTGTTCACCATTGGATAACTTTTTTCCTCTTGGCATTGTATTAAACACACCAAATACAAAATGAATGCTTGTAACACGTTTACATTTATCTAAACTTCCCTGGCGACCTGCTTTCTCAAGTTTGGCATTATCAAATGAGGCTAGAACCATCGGCTTTATAATTTTTTCCAAGTTGTTTTTCATTGGTTGTAAGAAATCAGCATAATTTATGTTCCCCCTTCCGTTTTTCTAAACAAAGTTTATGCATATTATTGCGATGTTGATCATGCAAATGTAAATAGAATTTGCGATATCAATAATTCCATTACTTTTTGACTTTTGTAAATTTTTCTATCGGCTTTATAATTTTTTCCAGCACTGTATTATAGATTACGTTCTTCAAAGGAATATTTCAAAATGTAAACAAAATTCATCAGCAACAACGGATACCAAATATCGCCAACTGTCGAAAGTCGAAATTAGTTACATGTTTTGCTTATTCACTACGCAAAGATTTAAATAAAAATCATTTTTTAAATGTAAAACAACAGACACATGAATGAAATTTCTTTTTTATGTTACTCGTTTCGAGTGTAGTTATTATAATTAAACTGTTTAAAGTTGACCGCATACACAGAAATTGGCCTCAGACAATTTAAAATATGTTACAATGTAAATAAACATTCCTAAATATTAAAAAGTTGGAAATCGCACGTCAAAGGTGGCAAATGAGGTGCGTTCGTACTATAACTTGTTTTATAAATATTTTTTCAACCGCCTATCGTACTGAATGTATATTTTAGTGCATATCAATTTCATTCTCTTCGAAAGGCTGTAACATCATTCAAATTCACTTAAAATAATTTTTCCCATTGGCCGTAATGTAACGGAAAACTTTTGACTGACCCTGTAATTAAACTATACATCCGATTTTCATAAAATTTGAAATGACTCGCCAAAATTTTGCAACAATTATACATTTAAAGTTTCATACCATTCGGTTGGGTAGTTTTTACTCTGTTGTATGCGGACGGATTGAAAGACGACTGTAGGTGCTATGTATTTATATAATTACGAACGCACCTAAAAAGTAACTCTAAAAACAAAAACAACTTAGCTATAAACAGTATAGCAAGTCTTGATGCAATATTTAAAACGCTGTATCTTTCAAAATCCAAATTTTCTTCAGAATGTAATAACGACGTATACGGAAGGCGTAACTTAAATGGTGGATTTGTCAAATCTACCGGTGCCGCAATGTCCAATCTCTCTCTAATGTGGGATCTCTAATACTGAGATGTTTTATACAAATATGGTTAGCAATAAAATACCTGACTGGATATCGGCAGCATGCTATCTTTTTCGGATTGAGAGTTGGTGGTTAAACTTTTCTACAATTATGGCGAATCCACAGCAAATGCATTGCGAAAATTTCGCACGGAGAAAAGACTGAAGGCGAGTTATCTGTCGTCACCTCGTAGGTTGTTGTCTCGCTCCACTTTGCACATGAAGTCAAGGCATCCCTGTTGGACATTTTTACTGAAGACCGAGTGTTAAGTCAAGGTTGCAAGTTTGAGTGGCCCGCACGATCTCCAGACTTGACACCAGCAGATTTTTTGTTATGGGAATATTTAAAGACTCGTGTGTACCGGGACTCCCGAGCGATTTTGGTGGAACTGAAAGATGCTATTCGATGGATCGTCGGTGGCACCAATGCCGACATGTATATGGACGCGCCTAATGTACTTAACTGTAGGTGGTGATCATTGTTGAACATCTTTTACTTTAGAATAGATGCATAGTATCATGTTATTGTGATTTGTTTCATTGTCTATTTGAATCTGCATGATGTGCATAAAAAGCCTCAGTATGACGTGTGAGCGCCCTCTTTCGGTTACTTTTAGTTTTTTTTTTTTTTTTTTTTTTTTTTTTTGTACACCTGGAAAAAAATCCAATGTCCTATGATCATATTCGCGCAAACTTTAAAAAAATCCGGTCATTACATTTTTTATTATGAATTTTTTAAGTTCTCACAAATTTATGACGCACCCTGTGTATTTTTTCATATTTAATTTTTGTCAAGATTTGTAACAGAATTTTTTAAAAGCAGTTGAACAATTGCATTTTGATACTTTCAAATTTTTTTTTTCGGAAAATTTGTTCTGTTTTCAACGTCACAGTATCAAATTATCTTACGCTTGAATGGGTTGAAACAGCCACGCAGTTCAAAACGTCTCATTTTAAAGTCAAAGCTGTCTCAATTCGCAGCTTGAGCTTTTGAATTTTTATCACAAGGTAATTCTTGCATAGACTAATTTCGCTTTCTTGTATCATTTACAGACTTTAATTTAATTTGGCGGCTATTTGTTTTTTTAAACCGACATTTAGATATCAATCTTTGAAAATTAAAAATGGAGTGTTTGTAACCTTATCAAAGATCCCTTAAATCTTCAAAAATCAGAAATGGGTGTCAAATAGTGCGGTGACTTCTCACGTACATCACTCATCCGCTCGGTACTTATTTTTAATATCTCTATTCCGAATAGAAATTTTTGCTTTAATTAATTGCAATTCTACAATTGAGTTTAACAAATATTATTATTTTGAAATAATGAAATAAAAAAAAATACTGTATGAAAGTGAGAGAATGCTGCATTTAAAAAAATAGATAAAAGATTAAAAAATAACAAAGTGAAACGCATATTATTTACAGGTTTTGAGTCAAGATATATTTCTCCCATGTTATTTTCACTATATTTATTCAACTCAGACATACATAATATTAAACAATATTTCTCTATTATCAAATTCTCACATCATTTTCAGGTAAATATCATATCAATAATAAATATATTTCTTAAAATAAAATACTGTACTATTTATAATAAATTGTGTGTGTGTGTTTTTTACACCTACGTCAAGCATGTTTAAATTGCATACACTGCAAGAAAAACTCGTCAATATACACTAAATTATTCCTCATTTTTTAACAAATAATTTCCGTTCTCCTGGAAAACATGTTTTATCCGTGAATGCTTCCAAAATGTCTGAAAAAAAGGGAGCAATTCCGTTCATTCCTAGCACGCATGCGCTCTGCTAATGCTAAAATTCGAATTTATTTTAAAAGGAAAAAACAAAAAATTATATAAATTAAGATTTATAATTTAGTTAAAAGAAAGAAAATCTTTTCGAATTTAAAAATAAATAACAATTATTTTTCTCATTCATTTAAAAGTACTCACAATTTTTTTTTAAACACGAATAAGGTGCAAAAAAGTTTTAAAAGATTAATTTCTAAAGTCGCTTATAAAAAGAATATTCGATTTAAAATATATTTTAAATGAATACATTTAATTTAAATATTATGCGGGAAAAAATCGATTTTAATAAAAAAAAGTCGCATGTAATAAAAATATAATATTCATATTTTACATTTAGCAATCTACTTAAAAATACTTATAATTCATATGTTATCCTATTTTAATACTGAAATATTAAAACCCAAACCACAATCTCATTAAAGACGAAATGTTCCCGAAATTAACTTCAAAATTCAAAGCATGTTAAAGAAATTAATCAAACCATACCCATTTGAAGCAAGCATATTTACTTCAAAGTATATTTACTTCAAAGTATATTTACTTCATCTTGTCCAACTGTATCGCGGTCGTTCGCGTACGCGTCTCGTAACGCGGGATGGCTCGTTCGATTCTAACGTCGGCAAAGTTATTTTTTCCAGAGTTTCTTCAATTGACACATATTTTACCTCCTGTAACTCAGAAAAAATTAACGGAAAAATCCTGGCAGAAGTGCTGCCAGTATAATTTCCGTGAATTGAAGAAAGTATTTCTAAGAGTGTGCATATAAACCATATTTAAACAAATTCCAATGGCTGAAATAACTTGTTAAATAAAATTTTAAATTGAAACAGACGAAAAAAAGAACGCTTTTGAACAAAAAGTTTTGTTTTAATACTTTCATCGTCAAAATAATTCTGTTTTCTAAAAAAATTAAATGATTGGCTGCCATCATAGTTTCACTATAAAAAAAATCTGTAATTCTGCAGATGTAATGTTGCATATTTTCTAAAATTTTATCAGTACACTTACGTGTTTATCTACAAAACTAGTTTTTGTAAAGCTAGCTTTACAAATGAATCTTCTAAAATTACAGTAATCTTACTAAAATTTTATCTGTAACCCTAGTTGCAGCATAAAAAGTTCTAGGTATCCCAGTTTCCTAAAAAAATTTAAATAACCTTACAGATTTTTGGATTTACGGTGCAAAAGAGTAACTATTACATGAATTTTTGTTCTTGTCGTTACATAAAAAGCTCTACACTTATAAAAAAAGGGCATTTTTACAGTACAAAGTACTGTTCATCTCGTGCACAAACTCGATCACAATGAATGTGCTGTATCTCTTTGGTTACCTGATTATATAAACATGAAAAATACAGTAGTTGCGTAAAATTGCCAGCACACTGTGCTGTTAATTTTACGCAACTACTGTATTTTTCATGTTTATATAATCAGGAAACCAAAGAAAGATACAGCACATTCACTGTGATCGAGTTTGTGCTGGCAAATTTACAGTGTTTTTTTTTTTTTTTTTTTTTTTTTTTTTTACAGTGTAGGAATCGCAGTAAATTTTTAGTAACTTTACAGATTTTTTTTCTTTTTCTTTTTTTTTCTTTCTTTTTTTTTTTTTTTTTTTTACAGTGTGCGAACAGATTTATTTTAAAATACATAACTTCATTTCTCTACGAACAAGATAAGAGTAAAATTTATAACAAAATTCTGGATGTCAATTAAAATTAAGCGGTATAAAATTATCTTACCGTAACCTTATTTTCTTAGAAGTCGTGTGTACCATGATATATTTACGAGTTATTAAGTAAACTGATATGAACTGACTGGTCAGAAACTGATATGAGAGGTCGGAAATTTGTAGTAAATTGTTTCCAAATATGGCAATAGGTGGCAGCATAACCCAACTATAAGATGTTAGTTTCAAATTTATGAGACAGCAGTTGTACAAGATGAGCAGGGTCGTTCAAAAGTTGTTGAAGAAGAGCGAAATGGTCATCCAGTTGAGATTGTTAAAGAAGGGGTCGAGGAGTCTTGAGTTGAAGAATCAGTGCTGAAGGTTGATGAAATGGTTAGAGCTGACATGCGAACAAGAATAGACAGCAGGGCAACCATTTCCTCAACCTTCCGCACCGATTCTTCTGTCGCAATCTCAACTGGATGACCACTTCGCTCTTCGTCAACAACTTTTGAACGGCCCTGCTCATCTTGAGTAAGTGCTGTCTCGTAAATTCGAAATTAACATCTTATAATTGGCAGGGCCGACACTAGCCTTTTTTGAACCGGTGTCAAACATGGATTTTGGTGCCCTCTCTCCTCTCTTTCGCAAAGTATATTTACAAAGAGAATTTTACAAATTTTCTAATAGCCGACTTATTTTAAAATATGTAATATTGAACTACGTAATCTACAATGGCGGATCCAAGGGGGAGGTCACGGGGGTCGTGACTCCCCTCTGAACACCAACAAAAATATTCTAAAAATCATTTTTTAAATGAAATATACAGTAGAGTCCCGCTTAACCGAGTTTCCGCTTTAACCGAGTTATTTTCTTCTGATGGACTGATGGCTTCCATTATTATGAAACATTCATTATAAATGAAGTGTTAGATGAAGATGAAAGAGCAGTCGTAAAAAGGTAGAACTCTGATTTTCGGGTCAGAATGAGAAAAAAAAATGGCCATAATTTCTTTTTGAAAAAAAAAAAAAAAAAAAAAAAAAAAAAAACAAATATGGCCATTTTTTTTTTCTCATTCTGACCCTAAAATCAGAGTTCTACCTTTTTACGACTGCTCTTTCATCTTCATCTAACACTTCATTTATAATGAATGTTTCATAATAATGGAAGCCATCAGTCCATCAGAAGAAAAGGATCCATTCCAAAGGTATAATCCTCCATTTTGCGATCTTTCGTTCTGGCGCCCAGGACACATGCCCCCTCTGCCCCCCCCCTTAGTTTCGGCCCTGATAGTTGGATTATGCTGCCACCTATTGGCATATTTGGAAACAATTTACTACTAATTTCCGACCTCTTACTTTTACACTGGTTAAAAGCGTTGCGAATCAGAAAATAATTTTATTTATTTTTAATTTCATGTTTCTACGTGGAACTTATTTCCATTCATTACACAAAAAAAAAAGTTTTCTTTTTAAGGTATGGGTTTCGGGGAACTTTTTTTTTTTTTAAACTATGAAATTTTTATCAAACACATGTTTTTTTAGTTAAAACAAGGCATACAACTATGAATTCATATAAAATTTTAATGGAATTTTAAATAACTTTTCAAATTTAGGCAATAATTAGTCATTTTAATGAATTGCATTTATTCCAAAACTTCTATAACGAAATCTATTCAATATATTTCACCTTTTTTTCAACAATATATTGGCAAATCACTAACCTATGCTTTGAAGCAAAAGATTTGCAATACCGCTTAAATTTACTAACATATACCAAATTTTTTATACGAAACATGATTTTTTTTCTTAAAAAATGTATATTTTTCCATAAAAATAGCTTTTAAATTAATACGTACAAACTTACACGCTATATTTTGCTTCATAACATACCTATAGATGAGCAGAACCTTGTCACAAAATTTTATTTCAATATCTTAAAAACTTTTTTAAGAAATGATGTTTCCCGTAAACGTACACAATGAAAAACGTAGTTTAACCGAAAACGCAAATCAAGATTTTGATATAGCAATAAAAAAAAAAAAATTATGTATAAAGTTTACAACTTTAAAATCCACCCTATTTGTAGGTGTTTATATATTTGTGTATATATTATATATTTGTGTATCAAAATGTATTGTATACCGTTCTGAGTCTCTTTAAACGGTCACTTCCGGTTTTATAAAGTTCATTTCTGGTTTATATTTTGGGCTATAACTCTGCTTCTAATTACCGCTGAACCAAAAGTAAGACATTTTCGGAATCCTAAATGTATGAACTTTAATTTAAAATAATAATAATAATAAAAATCGAAAATTTTCGCAAAAACAGCAATTTGAGGGTAGGCACATATCATAAGGTGCCTCACCTGTTGTAAATTAACCCATATTAAAAGAATTCGGAGGGTGGATTAGCAGGAAAAGCCATGCATAAATTTTTTCGCAGTGTAATTATCGTTCAGAAACAATTTAGAAGAACGTACAAGAGTTAATTCTTTATGCAGAGCTGCCACAGGCGACTATTTTTATATTCTATTAGCACTATTATTTTTAAAAAATAAACTTTGTAGTATATTTCTCTTGCAAATGTTTTAAAATTCTTAACTTGTTTTTTTAAAATTAGTAAATATTGAAATCTTTTTTATTTATTTTTTCATATGAGGTCAGGCAATTTGTTTTTTTCTCCCCAGTTTTCTCCACAGTGCTTCCATGTTTCAGTTTCTGCTACTATCTCCATAATATTACTCTCGGGGATGTGGGGCAATAGGCCCCAGGTTCCTCGACAAACTGTCAGAAGTCTCTCTTGTCAAAGTGTATGTGAAAAGTTTTTGTTTTGAGAAAGTGGTGCAAGATATAATTAAAAAATAGCCGCCTGTGGCAGCCCTGTTATGTAATCATTAAAGGGGCAGATCACGTTGAGCAGCTAGAAAATGACCGTATTTTGAGCAGTATGAAAAACTGTAGTTTCTTAAACAATAGATGAAACGCAACAATTTTTTTCTTTACTTTCACACATGCTTATGGTTTAATAAAATATTAAAATACACATATCTTTAGTAATATTAATTAATTAAATCATAACGTTAAAAGTGGTTTTTGAAAAATATGAATATTGAAATATGCATTTTGCGCGCACGATTTTACAAACTCTACTGCAGATTAGGGATGCACCGAATATTCGGTATCTATTCGGTATTCTGGAATTTTACCGAATATTCGATATCTATTCGGTATTCGGGAATTTTACCGAATATTCGGTTTGGCCGAACACCAAGCTATTCGGTATGCCGAATATCAAACTATTCGGCTTGTTGAATATTAGGTTTGGACGAATATCTAAGTATTCGGCCGAACCGAAAACTTAAAAAAGTTTTAGAACATATATTTTTTAAACATTACACAAATTCTACTTTTACCTGTCAATTTATAACGATATTCAGAATAGTTAGAAACAGAATCATATTTAAATAAAAGAGAAGGTTATCACATTATGTATTTGCTGTTTGTTAAGTATCACTTAAGAAAGTTAACCATTAATGAGGATTTTCATAGGAATTAATGACGCACAGATGTAAGTTTCTGAACACTGTCTAGTAAATAATTTGTTTCTTGTTTTTTCACAAAAGAGGGTGTTTCTACACAAAATAGAAAATCTTTCCAGGATCAATATAGACATCAAGACGGACAATTTCTGTACAGGAAATCATAATCGCAATCCGCTTTTTAAATAATAATTACAGTGTATCGAATCTCACTCGAGGTAAATTTGGATTATCGTTTGTTACTTTAACAATAATGAAGATATTATAATATTAATTTTCAATAGGCTTGCTTTTATTTTTGCGAAATATAATATGATGAAAAGTGCTGGAAATTTCCACCATTGATATCTAAGCAACTATAAGCTGGACATTCTTTTATTCAAAATGCAGTATTCACACTGTGTCACTGGCCAAAATTCAGTCATTTTCAATGATATCATCACATTTAATAAAAGCAAAATTAATATGAAACAAATCTCGCTAAAATATCTTTGTTATTGATAAAGTTGAGGACAAAAATTCAGGCTTTCAGTTACACACCCAGTGTTTTTGATTGAAATTGTAATTTTGATGGAATAAATGGGTTAAGATGTTGTTTCTTGTTCAAAAAATATTTGTTTTGACTCAAGAATCCCGGTTGAAAGTTTGTTGCAAGATTTTAGGAACAAACTGTATGTTATGTTTACAAACTCTGAAAATGATGAAAAGATATACATTAAAACCTCCTTAAAGCGACCACGTTCCGTTTCAATAAAAATTGGTCGCTCCGAGAGGTGGTCTCTTAATGGAGGTCATGTTTAAATCTAGATTTTAATTGTCGAAAAAAGGTAACAATTAATGTTACTAAAATGTATTTTTCACATTAGGAAAAAATATGAAAATGTAAGTATCAAAACGAAAGTTAATTACATAAGTTAATTAGTGCAGAGTTTAAAAAATGAATATATTGACGTTTGCTTTGATTTCACGGTTTTATCTTCTATAACTTTTATTTCAAAGTCCTTTCGAAGTTCAGTAAGTAAATGCAATTCTTTTTGGACGGGAACAAATTATGACGATATCATTAATTTATCTGTTTCTTTTAGAGTTTCCTGACAGAATAGGGCAGGGGAGTTTATTGACCGTCATCCTTACTTTGCCATCAGAGTTAAATTCATTGCCTAAAAAGACACAAACACTTAAAAGTTACCGGAATAAATAAAAATTCTAAACTTATTTTAGAAGTTTGATGAACAATACGTTCTCCGGAATTATTATTCTAATAAATCCTTCTTCAAGTGACCAGGAAAAAAAGGAATTTGTTTCATTTTCTTCAAAGAAATTGGTTGCTCATGGAGGGAGTTCAACTGGGGTGGTCTCTGAATAGAGGTAAAATTTGTATCGAGCCTATGGAAATAAATTTCGTTCCATGAAAAAATGGTCATTGAGGGAGGTGGTCTCACAGGGAGGTTTCACTGTATGTTTAATGTTTCATATGTTGTTATTTATAATACTATATTTTACGCTGAACCTAAATTTGAAAGCATATTCTAATTCTTACTCACTCCAGACACTGATCTAGGATGCATTTAAAAGCTTCCTTGCTAAATCAAAGTGAGAAGAAAAGTTACTCTTGCTGAGTTGCCACCATTTAAAATTTGAATAGATTGTATTATTTATTACTTTCTTCTATCTTCAATAGAAGAAAGTATTGTAATCGAAATTTTTTTCGACTTCCGGTTTTCGACGGATTTACACGTTTTAGGGGTCAGATATCACAAAAAACATGTTTATAGAAAATGTCTGTCTGTCCGTCCGTCTGTCTGTCGCCATTGTACCATCAAAAAGCGTATGAAGTTATGCATAGAACTGAACCAAATTTTTATTTTAAGTTTTTGGCTATGGCAAGCAGGTCCTCCCTGAATTTGGAAAAAATTGCCGGTAGAGGGCGCTGTAATAGCGCGTTTTGTGCGATTTTGAATATTGTACCATTGAAAAGTGTATGACGTTATGCATAGAATTGAACCAAATTTTTATTTTAAGTTTTTGGATATGTCAAGCAGGTCCTCCCTGAATTTGGAAAAAATTCGCCAGTAGGGAGCGCTGTAATAGCGATTTATGTGCGATTTTGTGTATTGTACCATCGAAAAGTGTATGAAGTTAAGGCATAGAATTGAACCAAAGAAATTTTTTAAGTTCTTGGCTATGGCAAGCAGGTTCTTCCTTAATTTGGAAAAACATCGCCGGTAAGGGTCGATGTAATAGCGATTTTTGTGCCATTTTGAATATTGTATCATCGAAAAGTGTATGAAGTTATGGATAGAATTGAACCAAATTTTTTGTGTTGATTTTTGGTCATGACACGAAGGTCCCCCCTGAATTTGGGAAAATTCCGCCGGAAGGGGGCTCTTTCATTGCGATCTCTGTACGATTTTCATTATTGTACCATCGAAAACTGTATAAAATTATGCATAGAATTGAACCAAATTTTTTGTGTATGTGTAAGGCTATAGTCAGTAGGTTCTTCCTGAACTTGAAAAAATTCCGCCAAAAGTGGGCACTGTAATTGCGATGTCTGTGTCATTTTCATTATTGTACCATCGAAAAGTGTATGCCTAGAATTGAACAAAATTTTTTGTGTATGTTTCTGGCTATGGCAAGCAATTCCTCCTTAAATTTGGAAATATTGTGTGGTAAAAGGGCTCTGTGATAGCGATTTTTGTATATTTTCTAGATTTTTCGTAGTTCTATTGTCCATCAGCGGCTCGTGCAGCGGCGGGAACTCGCTTCCTGCTAAGCCGGCTATTCGCAAACAGTTGTTAACAACAGAATAAGAAAAAACAATTAATTTTAACAAATATCATGATATACATTAACTCGTTTTTATTCCGTTTAATTGACTGAAGCAGAAATTTAAGATGAAAATCAAAGTTGGTACACTGTAAAAAAAATTTTGTAAAGTTACTAAATTTTTTCTAGGAAACTGGGATTCCAGGAACTTTTTATGTAACGGCAACAAGAAAAATTCCTGTAACAGATGCTGTTACAGAAATTTTTGCTGTTGCCGTTACATAAATAGTTCCTGGAATCCCAGTTTCCGAGAAATATGTTAGTAACTTCACAGATTTTTTTTTACAGTGTATAGTATTGAACTAATAATATTGAAGTATTAACATGTGTAACTACTTTTTGAAATATTAAGATGTATAAGATAGAAGAAAGTTTTGGGATTGGCACATCCAACTAGTTATTTTTAGTTTTGTCTCTTCCTAACAAATAAATATTATGGCACTGTAAAGTTTTTCTTCCAATTGTTTGTTTTAGAATTTAAGAAAATTTTATTAATTTGTTTTAATTCACAGAAGAAGCCATGAAATTTAAAATTTTATAACTGTCCTCTTAAATAACTCAAAGCAGATTTTTTTCAGTATAGAAATTACTTGTAAAAAGTTCTTGTTTATCAAAATGTAAGTTTCTGTGTTAAATATTTTGTAAAATTGTTTTAAAATTTAACATTTTAATGCCTTTAAACTTTGAAATATAAAAGTAATCGAGTAGTATAGTAATATTCGATATTCGGCCTAACAGTTATTATTCAGCTAGCCGAATATTCAGTATTCGGTCACCTGTAGGCCGAAAATTCGGTATTCGGCCAATATCCCTATTCGGTGCATCCCTACTGCAGCTATACGTTTAATGTATCATATTTTGATACTTATAATACTATATTTTACACTGAACCTAAATTTGAATGTATATTCAAATTCTTTAGCATAATTAATGGCTTTTCTAATCATATTCACTAAATTTCGCCAAAAAATGTATACTTATCTTTTCAATCCACAATTTTTTGTGACAAAAACAGTCTAAATTGAGGCTCTGCATAAATTAAAACATATAAACTAAGAATATACATAATTTCAAGGTTCTATAATAATAAGTTTTAAAATGAGACTGCGCGCAATACCAAATAAACGGTCAAGTGCGGGTATTACTCGCGCACAGAGGGTTCTGTAGAATAAATATATGAATTAGTAATTCTATTATTAAAAAAAAGCGTTGCTAAAAGAATTCTTAAGACTTTTTAAAAAACTATACAAAGTAGGGTTGGATATAACTGTATATACTAGAAAAGTGTAAATGAATATATCATGAAAGTAGAGATATGGAACCTAAATAATATCAAATATTGCTATTCTGTATAACTCATTTTTTAATATTATAATAATCTGTTTATTATGAACTTAATTCGGTACTGACAATAAAAGTATTGCATATTTAAACTTCATTTGGAATTTCATAAAACTAAATTCAGCGTAGTAATAAACTTTCTTTCTACAGTGTAGCTAAAACTAAACCTTTGTTCAAAGTTTTAATTTAGCATTGTGCTAAGCCCGCTTCGAAAGGAGGACACAAATTTGCAACGTCGCCTTGTCCCGTGCCGCGAATTTACAGATAGTTTTTTAATTAACTTTTAAAGTTACTCAAGGCATGTTGAGAGATTCACTCAATGCAAACTAGTCGCGAATCCCATAGTATTTATGTGATTCATTAAATTAGTCTGTTTTAACAATTTGACGTGTATTGTTTTTATATTGCTATTGGGCATTGCGTTACACATATACATCATTAAACGTTGTTAACTGGGCTTTAAAAGCCTATCGTATATAGAGCACGCCGCCCCTGCCATTATGTATGTCCAAACCGTCCGTATCTTTAAGGGTTAGGCAGCCTAAGACAGGCTGCTCAGGGCCGGCTAGGCCTGCCCCTTAGAGCCTAACGTCTCTCCCGGATCTTTAAGGGTTAATATCTCTGCTAATTTCTGACGTTTTTTTTTTCGAAAATTGTTATCAACAGTGCTTTTACACTTCTGCTATAATAGGTACCTCCAGCGCTGCTCAACACTTTTTCTGAATGTCCGTAAATCGAAATTTGTGTGTAACAGAAAAATTTGCTTTTCTCAAAAACTATGTTACCTAGGGTAATCGCTATAATTTTCCTGCAAGGTTTAAGTTAACATCTACTACCTCTAATTTTTTTCATAATTTTAGTTTCAGTAGATTCGGAATTAGATGGGGGGAACATATTTTTGCGCTACATTTTCGACGATATCTTTGAAAATATAATACCTAAAATTAAAAGAAATGTATTTTTGTGTTCAGCGTTACAATAGCTTTCACACGATGCCCAAAAGATGCCCAAATACAAAGAAAATAATTTTTTTTTCAAGTAAATTAATTAGTCCCCCTACATTTTTCCTAAATGTATTTAAGAATGTTTAATAATTTGAAAATATGTGGGTCAATAGTTTTTATTACTTCCCCCAATTTGAACTTTCAACGTTCCGTAGTTTACGAGTAAAATGGCTATGACATACAGACACAGGAGTAATCTTATAATGGTTAAGTTTTTACTTTTTAATTACGGAACCCTAAAAATTATTTTTTAGAAAAGTGGCTTCAAAGTGGGCTTATAAAATTACAGCAAATGTTTTCATCCAAGATATTTTTAGCTATAACTTCAGTTCTAATTTTTGTAAAATTATTTTTTCAGTGAATTTGTAACTTTTGAAGTTTGACCATTCTGAAGTTTGTGAAAAATCATTTTTTTTTTTACCGTCAACGTGATCTGCCCCTTAAATATAGGAATGCATCAAACGCCCATAGACTTAGCATTGGCGAGGAGAACTCGTATGCTTAGTGAGGACTAGCAGCCTTAAGGGTGTCGTGTCCGTCTATTTTTTTTTTAATGAACTATATACATATAGGGTAAAGTAACCACATTTCGCCCCCTTTCCTAATTTCGCCACCCTTAACTTCTCCGCTTCTGTCAAAATGGCGCTACTTATGACGCAAGGCACAAGGGACGGAAGGTAAAAGGGATCAGTATTGAAAGTTTCGTTCACCAAGACGCATACATAAGTTAAAGACGCCGAATTTCCTATTTTTAGAAGATCTGAATTCTTATTCATTGCATGTATTTTACGTAGGTAAGATGCTGACAGTAGCATACAGTGAGTTTTAGGACGCTCAGTTCATCTTATAGGAACTGAGGCACGCCATATCGGAAATTAACGTTGTCTCAATTTCGTCCCCCTTGCAGTTCTTATTTTTGTCCCGGAGACGAAATTGGGAATGCTTTTTCATGACAATTTTTTCAATTTTTTAATCATGTTTGGATGGCTAATGTTTCGTTATGTTATTTTTCCACTGATAATTAGTACATTTCTTTGTGCCGTAATTTAATGTAAATTAAATTACTTACTCATTTAGAAATAAATTTTGATTTAGTTATAAGTTAAGCCTCGGCGTATTGGAATTTTTGGGGGGACGAAATTGGAACCATTTTTTTTCCTTTGCATTTTTTAGATACTTTTGAAAAAACAATTTTTCGCATTGTTAAAATATTTTTGTACGATATTTGCCTATTTTTTTATGTGCGTGGGTAGTTAGTCTATGTAAAATCTAAATTTGGTAGGTTTCCACTGAAAATTAGAGCAGTTAGGACCTAAAAGTGACAGGAGGAACGAAATATGGGCACTTTACCCTATAGGGCAATATATTACTTTGAAGTTTGTGGGAACTAACGCAAGAAACGCATCTGTATAATTATATTAAAATAATCTTTAAGTAAAGTCTATTACATTTTCCTTTATATTTAATCTACCTTTGTACACAGCTCTTTCATCGGAATGAATATTTGGATCAATATTTTAAAAACATGTGCAGCTGCATATCATATCTTAATTTTCCTAATATAATTGAATGGTGCTGAAGGAATCGATTAAATAAATATAAAAAAGTTATTTCCATTCAGGAAGGCTTTGAAACGGTACAGCTTTAAATGCGCTTTATAAAGTAAAAATATAATCGATCAGATCGATGCTTAACAAGTTACTTGGAAACGTCGATTATAATTACAGTAAACTCTGTCTAATGCGGAATCGGTCGGGGATGAGAAAATTTTCCGTGGTAGACAATATTCCGGCTTATACAATCGAGCTCCACCCCCCCCCCCCTAAAAAAGCGCAAATCTTATATTTTTTAACTTTCGCAACTTTTATTACTGTTCATTAAAATGAAATTTTTAATGAAATTAGATTATTAAATTTATTGTTTTTAATAATTTTGAGAGACATTATTTGAACACAAAAATAAATATTAGCAATACAAAATTGCTCTAATTCTGAAATTTAATGAAAATCATTTAATTTAACCAATAAAATTACATACAAAGTTATTGATTGGGAAATTGAAAACAACGTTATGTTTGAAGAATGTAAATATTGTCGACATCCAACCACATTCGACATCCAGTATTTTTTCTGAGACCTCCAAGTCACAGGCAGTTTAATAATATTTACATTCTTTAAAAATAATGTCGTTTTCGATTTCCCAATCACTAACTTTTTTTATAAACTGCCTTCCAAATTCCCAAAAAGCAAAACAGTGACACGCTCGTTGGAGGTTTTACCTCAGCGGCATTAGTTTCCTTTTTTCACAAATGACTTACTTGGCACACACGATAAAATAGTCCAGTCTCATTGCAATTATATATGTCCTTTTCTTGACATCTTTCAGTCGGTAGATTAAATTTTCCTTTCCATTCCGGAATTTCATGCTATGGGACATTTTTCGGTTGTCAGCAAGCATGCTTTGTGGCAACGTTGTGTAGATTATGGAAACTTATTAACCATTCACTGGAAGCTTTAAAATGCATTTTATCTATTTTTTCGCAATAAAGTCCACGTGTGAGTAAAATTTTCCCTCTAGCAATCGAAAAACATTCAAAAGTTAATGCACTAATGTCTTCATTTTTCACAGCACGTGTCCTCTTTCTGTTGGATGTTTTCAACCCTTTCTTTTTATAGCGTTATAAATTTGAGTTTTACCATAATTAAACTTAATATAAAGATCTTCTACAGAATAATTATTTTTCTTCTAATTTGGTAACATCGACTTTATCCTGCAGGGATGGAGTATTGAATTTAGATTTTAGAACAATTTTTACGATGCACTTGATAATACCTTAAACAAGATAAAACGACAAAGAACAAATAACCTGTGCAATGTATTTTCTAAACGCGTGATTCATTGGAATGAAGCATACGACAATCGAATAGCATTTTATGTTTTTGATAAAAAGGTTGTATCTTGAGTTGTAATAAACTGCTTCCCGAAGACGACCTTTCATTAATTGTCCTGACTCGAAAATCGGTTGAAAACTGAAATTCAGAAAGTCTTTACAGATAAATAAGAAATGCTGTTCAATTTCTAAGTACTGCTGTAATGCTTGCAAATTTGAAGTTTACACTCAAACACGCATACACACACACACACAAAAAAAAAAACCCAACTTCGGCAATGAGATAGTCAGCTATCACTTTAAACATGAGTGCAACATTAAAACATAATATATTGTACTTCAGAAAATACATATTTTCATAAATGTGCATCCTTCTAGCAATAATAATTTTTGCCTGCAAATTTACATAGGAAAATGATTATTTCATTTTTTTAAATGCAAGAATTCCTTAAAATTTAAACAGTTTCTAGTTTAAATTAACTTTTTTAAACTATTACGGAATTTATTTAAAATTCTCGGCATTGAATATATGACGTATGTGTTGAAGTTTCATAAACAAAATGCTTTTCATTTTTAAAATATCTATTTTCCGTCTTATGCAAAATTTTGGTTTCGGTAGGACCTTAAAAACATTTCCGTTTCCGCGTTAGACAGATTCCGGCTTATGCAATAAAAATTAATGCTATTTTCTATGGGTTTTGCCGGGACTTGAAAAAATTTCCGCGGTAGACGAATTTCCGGCTTGCACAGAGTCCGCCTTAGACAGAATTTACTGTATACTGTTTTCACAAAATATAAATAAGTTTCAAACAGCACGATAACAATAGAGAAAAAAATTTATACATGTTTTCTTTGCTAAATATTGATAGGCACTTCAATTACTTTCGTGGTAACCACACATCCTGTTATTTAATGAAATCCGTAAATACTGTTAATAAATTGACTTAATAAAATAGTCCATTTTTGAACCAGATTCATCTTTGTTTATTATATAAAAACATGAAAACATTTAAAATGCTTCATTAAAATCTATTACTACATAGGTATGATAAACTATATGCGGTATAACTTCAAAAATCCGGCATCATCAGGACTGAGACTATGCCGGATTTTTGAAAATTCCGGATTTTTTGAAGGAATATCAAAAGAGTAACCAGGAATATCAAAAGTAGTACTGTATTCTTAATGGTGCCTTTAGCCGTAATTTAATTCATTATTAAGTGATAATATGTAAGAAAACTTTCTCTACAGAAGATATTAATTCTCCAGTCAAATTTATGCATTTTTCTAGTGACACCTTTTCTTCTGCAGGTTGTTCATCCTCGTCTTTTGAGCTGCTATTAGCATTATCGACTGTTCTATTTAGCACAGCGGCAGCGATCTCGCTGTCCGTTAAATTGTTAGTTGTTGATGCATTTTCGTCAATGCCTAACCAATCATCCATATCACTTTTTTCGACACTTAATGCATTTTCAGGTTTTGCGCGTTCAATCAGCCTATAAATTGCGGTCTTTTCACGGGAAATGTGAAAGCCTGAAAATTCGTTCCGGCCGTATATTGTGCCATTGCATTGGCCAAAGTTGTCCCCAAAGTTATTACCTTGCTAAGCAACCGTGCAGCTCCCGGAAAATTTGTTAGTAAATATAATAATCGCATCAAAAAAGTCAAATATTCTTTTTTTCTATTTTTACTTTCAGTCTTTAAGTTTTTAATTCATAAAAAATTGCTATTTTTCTTCTCTCATAACTTAAAAGTGTAAAAGAAAAAGGAAAGGAAAAGATGGTTTTGATGCCGGATTTTTGAAGTTGCCGGATTTCTGAATGCCAGATTTTTGAAGTCACACTGTACAAATATTTTTCCAAAAATTAAAAACACTAGATGTTAAAATCCACTCCAAGCGCTTTCGGCTAACTTTAAGCCTTTGTCAAGGAGAAGAGAATTGACTGAGAAAACACTCGACGCTCGATGTTCACTGCTACACATTCACCGGAAACACCTTTCAGGATGCCCGCAGGCGGTCGTGCCCATTAAGCTGAAGGAGGGGAAGGTAGAGAAAACTCAGTCTTCTGGAAGTAACAACATCAAATTAATTAACCTTGTGCAAAAAAGAGTTGATCCTATTAGTATGGACAATAAGTCAGGAGTTTATATCATCCCATATAGGAGTAAGGGAAAAAAAAAATTAAATTACATTGGTATGACTACGAGAAAATTCCAAACAAGAATTAAAGAGTATATACAGGATATTAATAAAAATAGACCGGCTACCGCCCTCTCAAGGCTTTTCAGACTAAAGACATCCTTTTCGATAGAGCGAGAGTCATTATGCGGACTTCCGATTTTAATAGTTGTGCTATTTTAGCAGGGATGTAGTGGAGGGTATACGGGGGTATACGCCGTATACCCTCTGGATTTTTTTAAAGAACACCGTATACCCTCTGTTTCTCAAGAAAGCTATAGTATATATACACTAGGGTATACCCTCTGATTTGAGCGTATGCCCTCTGCTTAGAACGTATACCCTCTGGTTTTTTTACGACTACACCACTGTATTTTAGAGTCTTTGGAGATTTTAACGCATACAGGAAATTGTTGTAATGACGTATTATCATACCAAATTCCGCGCATCTGGTTCAATTTACTTCAGGTTACAGGAGAGTTTGGTCTCCCAGAAGATTGAGTTTACTCTACCTTCCCCCTCCTTCAGTTTAATGGGTACGACCGCCTGCGGGCATCCTGAAAGGTGTTTCCGGTCAATGTGTAGCAGTGAACATACACCGTCGAGTGTTTTCTCGATCAGTTCTCTTCTCCTTGACAAAGGCTTAAGGTTAGCCGAAAGCGCTTGGGGTGGATTTTAACATCTAGTGTTTTTAGTTTTTGAAAAAACATTTGTATATATTTTATCACACCTACGTAGTAATAGATTTTAATGAAGCATTTTAAATGTTTTTTTGTTTTTATATCCGTATCTCAGATACATAAAAAAACATCGATTCATATTTTACCATTAAAAACATTATTATATCAATTTACAACAACTTAAACACTAAAATATCAATTTACACTTTCTGATTAGCATTTGTTTCACAGCTCTTTATTTTGTATAATGCATCTCAATCAGAAGTTGTTTTTCTTACGGTAGATAACCAAAGTACCCAGCAAAGAGGAAGTTGCTGGCCAGAAGCAAGACAGGTGCTGGCAATGATGGAGAAGTGCTGGCTAATGGTCTACCACTGCATGACCACTGCTGGACAGCTTCAGTCAACTTTGCTGTTGGAAATCACCAGATAAAATTCTAGTGGGCTTCCGTTTTATTTCATGCGCTGGCCCACCACTACATGAAAGTGCACGAACTTTTGCAGTATTATTGCTGGGAACCCTTACGCTAGGTGGCGTTGCGAATATCGAAGACATTGAGTATTTCAACACAAATCTGAAATGAATATCTTAGCACAATTTAAGCTGTTAAATTAAATTAAATGTTAATTTAAATTAAGCTAATTTTTTTTAAACTGTAAATAATATAGCACCACTGCCACCAAGAAAATAAATAAGTAAATGAATAAATAAATAAATTCTTTATTTGAACGCACTTTTTTTTCTCCTTAAATCTGGTTTTACTAAGTTACAAAGGATTTCGGTTTTCATAATTTACACAGCTCAGAATCAATAATAAAAAAAAGCGTATAAAATATATAGGATTTCTATACAATACAATAATTTCTATACCAGTTTAATGATTGGGAGCGTAAATCACAAAAGAAACAAACTTGAAATAGTGTAATGAGAGATTGAAGATTACGAACGGTCGTAACAAACGCTGAAAGTACCTGTTCATGTCCGATCAAGAAAACCAAACAGCATCGAGCGCGGTTAGTACTTGGGAGGGTGACCACATGGAAACCGGTGCAAGTTGAAGTATTTCTAAAGACATGTCTATTATAGGCACTACTACAGATATTTCTGTAGCTCTTGGTGAAACTAACTTATAGAAAAAAGAGACATAATACTTTGTTTTTTTATAGAATTCTATAAGAAATTTTTGTAAGGAAAAGTGCTGGGCCAGCAAAGGAATAGCAGTGGGATAGTGCTAGCACTGCAGGAAAAGTGACTGATTGAAGTAATGTGGTGGCATACTAATGTTGGCCTGCTGTTGGCCATCACTGATGGGCCAGCTGCATTCCGCTCGGACACTTTTGTACTGGTTTAAGTAATGGCAACATTGCACTTTAGCGCTGATGGCAGTGCTGGCTGCCATCTTTTTTCCAGCTGATGGGCCACTGTTTCTTTCTTTGCTGGGTAAGTTTAGCATAGTTGTATAATTATCATTGCATTAATATATCTTAATTAATCTCAAAAAACAACATTTTTAATTGTTAATTCTTTTTTTTAAATAATAGACATATTTTTATCATTAGAATGCAGGTAATACAAAATGTATAGAATTATACTAAAACACCGGATTCTTTAACCCTTTTGCAAAGACAGTACTTTAAAGTAAACATTAAAATAACTTGTTATAAAATTCGTTTAATACATAAATTAAAAGTAATACAGTTTAGAATGAGTTATAAATACTTTACTTTATCTTGTTCCAAAAGCATTTTGGTTGCGCAAAATAAAAATACTTTTAACTGGATGATTATTTTTGCCTTTACATCTTTTTTCAGCTTTCTTGACGTTGAAAGATTAGGGGGGTGGGGGAGGGGGTGATATCATGTGATATCACATATACTATTCTTATTCTTTACAGGTAATATATATGATCCCTATATACTAGTTAATATTTAATATTATCTAGATAAATATGCGCCATTCTATTTCTTTTAGTATATCTAAGTGTTAAATTAATCTAAAACAGGAGAACCACAGCTTTGGCCAGATTATACAGCAAAGAACCTTTACAGATCGATTTTAAAAATAACATATTAATTTATCCATCAAGATTTTATTTATCATCCAGTATCTGGGAATCTATAGAGATATTTTTACGCAACGAGAATATTTGGAATGATTCAGTGGCCCTTGATTTACCTAAAATTTCGAAAGAGATGATATGCAATTTCAGTAACAATAGTAAAAATTAATCCACGCTCACAAATGTCCAATTTAATTTTTCTTTATGTTTGCAATGACTTTCATTATGCACGATATCTCGTGACATTGTTAACCAAGTTAATGTTTTTACTTTCTTCTATCTTTACAAGAAGAAAGTATTGGATTCGTGAAAATTTTCGACGGATTTACAGTTTTAGGGGTCAGAGATTCCAAAAAGCATGTTTTCACAAAATGTCTGTCTGCCTGTCTGTCTGCATATGACACAAATTTTGTGGGCGCTCTATTTGAAGAACTAATGCACGGAATTTAATATAAATTTATATTCAAGTAGTCCCTAATATAAATTGGTGCTGATTAGTTTTTGGTGTAAATCGCCCAACAGTTATCTATGCTGCATTTTTCGCGATTTCTGCAATAGCTCTATCTCAAGAACTGATGCACGGATTTTCATAAAACTTCAGATTCAGTTATTCCTTGATATGAATTGGCGCTGGTAATGTTTTGGTGTAAATCGCACAAAAGATGGCGCTGCTATGCTGCATTTTGCAGGATTTATACGATTTTCGCAATAGTTCTATCTGATGAAATAATGCACGGATTTTCATCAAACTTCAGATTCAATTAGTCCTTGACATGAATTGACATTTTGTACATTTGGGTGCAAATCGCTCAACAGGTGGCGCTGCTATGCTGCATTTTTCAGAATTTCCTCTATAGCTCTATCTCAATAACTAATGCACGAATTTTGTACAAATTTCATATTCAGGTATCCCTTGATATAAATTAGTGTTTCTTATGTTTTGGTGTAAATCGTTCAACAGGTGGCGCTACTATGCTGCATTTTTCAGAATTATCGCTATAGCTCTATCTCAAGAACTAATGCACGAATTTTCATCAAACTTCAAATTCAGATATACTTTGATATGAATTGGTGCTAAATTGATGTAAATTCTTGTACTATTTAAATGATTTAATTGACGTGATTTATATAGAAGAAAGTTTTGTGTTGGCCACAACATACTAGTTTAATTTTGTGAAAGTATTTCTATCATGAATGATTTCGAAAATGTCACCGTTCGTGCGATGAAATGTTCGTTAATATTAATAAAGATATTTTATCACTTTTTATATTATTATTTAGCTTAATCTGTTTATAAGTGATTATTATAGATGCTGTTATCAGGGCCTTCGCCAGGGGTGAGGCAGCGAGGCGGCCGCCTCAGGGCGCACGCATAAAGGGCGGCATTTGCCTCACATATATTGAACATAAAATTCCTTACCATTATATGTATCAAAACTTTTTTTTTAAGTGTGATTTTTTTCATCTCATTTTAGAATAAAAATACGGAGTACATTTCAGATAATTACAGCCGAATGATAATCGAAGAGTTCATAATCTTTATTATGGAAAATGGATTAAATCGACACGAACAAAACTAACGAAGAGAATTTCATGCTTTTTCTTTTCTTTTCAAAGATTGTCTTGTGCTGAAATCAGCAGAATTAACAAAGGGTAGATTGCGCCAGACGCATGCAAACCACAAATTCTCATAATGCTGTAGCGTCACGTACGTGCTTTTAGTATTTCATTATTTTACTTGCATAGTCTTTCGATCGTGAAATTATTTTCATTAATTGCCTGTAGCGAGTCGGATACTAGGATTACACAGATATTGTACCAGTTAAAAGAAAAAAAAATATTTCTTACTTCAGGTAAATATAATGCTAGTATTTTTATTTAGTTTTTAATTTAAGATAATGATTTTAGATAATTTTGAAAAAAGATTCTTTAAAACATATTTCATTTAGGGGCGCCATTTGAGGGGGGGCTGGGGGGGGGCAACAGCCCCCCTCCAAGGAATTTGATTTTTCAGAAAATTTAACAACCAATAATTATCAGATTCAAACAAAAAATAAAAAATTGCTCAAACGCTAAAATAATTTATCAGATTTGATTGCAATAACAACATATTCATTAAATAAATGCTTTATGCATAGAAATTAATAATTATCAAAAAAATTTCCTATTCGAACTTTCTTAAGGTGATACATACCTATCGTACTTTGGCTAATTTTAAAAATACATGAGAGACATTTTCTTTTATCAATTGCTTCTCAGCTGTGTATAACTTGATCATAGGAAAACTTGTCCCGTCATGGCTAGAAATTTAGGGGTAGAGCTTTTTCAGATAGTATATATATATTTTTTTTTTGTGTGTGTGTGTGGGGGGGGGGGGGTTGAAGGGCCGAGTATAATTCAAGTTCTTAATTATCCGACTTTACATTTTTGGAATATTAGTGTCACATTATATTTACTGCAATCATTGCAATGTTATCAAATTATTTGTGTATTTGCTTTATTAAATCATATTATATATGGTACACTCCTAGAAATGGAGTCAGCGCGCACCCGATAAAACAATTTCTTCTACCCAAAAACCGACAGACTTCCACCAAATCCCAAAGTAAAAGAAAATTACTCCATATTTTAATACGTTTATAATAAAGTAGTCTATAATTTTATCCCTTACGTACAGAAATGAACATATGGGTTATTACTATGGGCCACCATATCTGTAGTTTTCCATTTGGAAAATATTCAGGACTTCCTTGTTAAAAACCAGGTCATCCCGACTCCGACCGAAAGAGATAAAGCGCAATCCGAAAAGCTTAAAGTGTACCTCACTCGCAACGAAGAAAATACGTCAATCTATCCTGACACAGGACTGTAATTTCATGTAAATACGAAAACCGCTAAAAAGATTTCCATTGAAAGGCAATCCGACCCGAAATGAAAGAAAATGAATCCATATTTTAATACAATTATTGTAAAAAACCTCTATAATTGTATGTTTTAAAAAAACTTTACTTTTTATGTAGAAAAATGAAGATATATATATATTAGCGATGAGAGGGGTTCAGCCCGAGCCCGGGCTCTGTTTTTATTCTAGTCTTCGGGCTCGGGCTCATTTTTTCTGAAACCGGAAAATTTTATTTATTCATGTGTATAAAAGATTGAAAGAACTTTTTTCCACTTAATGTTATTTATTCCTTTTCATGTCATTTTAATGCTATTTTGATCAAAATGACGGGGGAACTGAAATCGTGTTTTGTTATTTTAGTATTCCATTGCTGTTTCAAAGGAAAATTTGTGATAATTACAAATTTATGTCTACGGCATTTCCGGCGATGATCTATTGATCTGGCGCCAATCAAAACAAACACAACAATGAATTTTGTATATTTGTGACAGAAGATACTTTTTAATGGGATCCTTTATTTATTTATTATTTAGTTATCTAACGCGAAGAGAATGTTTTCTTCTGTTTTTAGTAGACGAGAATTAGCTGGAGGTTTGCAAATTATTTAATCTTCTATTATGCACGAGTCATAGCTTTTTTTTTTTTTTTCATATGAAAATAACTTTGGTGATTATTATATCTATTTGCCATCATGAACTGTGCTCATGCTGAGGACGCTGTACATTTTCGAAGCCTGTTTCCTCCGCAAGTAAATATAATTACCATGTTATTCCGATAGATAATAATGGGATTTTTTTTTTCAATTTACATTGATTTTCAAGAAACCGTCAAACACGGAAGATTGTTATGAGAAAAGAATCGATTATAGTTAAAGATGTATAGTTTTTCAGAAAATTGAAAGGCGTTGTTCGATACTCCATCTTACAAATAGTAATTTCTGTAAATTTCATGCATTTATTAATAAACACAAATGTGTCCATCAAATTTGCTTGTTAAAGGAGAAAAAAAAATTTGAGAATCCTTTTAAGTATGAAGTATATTTTCATTTGATACAGATTTTAATAAAATTGAATTTAAATTTTCATTTAACAATTATTTCTATGAAAGAAGTTTTTAAAAATGAGATATCACTTTTGAAAGAATTTTAAAATATCATGCAATTTTGTTTTGTACTTTTTTGGTATCGGACTCGGGCGGGTTCAGGCTCTGATGACAAAAAAAAATTCGGGCTCGGATTAAAAATCGTCGGGCTTGGGCGGGCCCGGGTTCCGAAAAACGGACCCGAATTCATCTCTAATATATATATATATATATATAGAATTCATTAGTGTATTATGTAGCTTTTTCATAATGAAATATATTCAGGATTTCTTTGAGAAATAGTATTAACACGAATCCAGCTGAAAATAGTGAAAACGCAATCCGAAACAATTAACACTTTACGTTACCTTTACTTGCAGAAAATCACTAATGAAAATTTTCTTATTGCTATAGATCACAAAAGTTGCAAATTTCGTGACCTATTCATGACTGATTGAATTTCATTATTCTTTTTTCGCGATCATCTGACGAAATTTGCAATATTTTTTCTCGCGACCATTTGTCGAAATTCACAATATTTTTCCGCGACCAACTGACAAAATTCCATATTTGTTTCTGCAATCTTTTGACAAAATTCGTGATTCTTTTTCACGATCATTTGTTGAATTTTCTGCCACCGACTAATAATATTTGTAATTTTTTGTGCGGTAGTTGCACGAAATTTTGTATCTTATTTCACGATCGTTTGACTAAATTTTCGTGATTTTTGTGCAATCTTTTGACGAAATTCGCGATTTTTTCCGCAGTTCTTTTACAAAATTCAAGATTTTAGTTTATACAATCATTTGACGAAATCTGCATTTCTTTTCGCGATCTCTGATAAAATTAGCAATATTTTCCACGGTCGTTTGGAGAAATTAGAGATTTTTTCCGCGACGATTTGGGGATTTTCTTTTTCAATATTCGGATTTTTTTTCTGTGAATTTTAGATTTTACGGAATTCGAAAGAAAAAAAAATGTAGACTTTCACGAAAATTAAAAAAATTCGCAGAATAACCACATGTCCGTGTAAGAAGTTAAGGAGACAAAATCACGCAGAGCGTTTTTTATTGTGCGGGATTTTTCCATTTTCTGTGAGATTTGTGCAGTTCTGTACGTTGTGGAATTCTGCGCGTTCCCTGCCCTCATAGCATGCATGGTCACGGTGACGTCGTTGTGACGTCACTGTAAGTCACTGTGGTCACGTCACCCCGGGCGCAGAATCAGCGCAACGCTGCGACGCACGTCGCAGACTCTTGAGAAGGTCTGCAGACTTTTTCAACTGTTAAAATTTAGAAAAAGAAAGTTTGTTAGAAATTATTTGCCAAGTGCCACAATAATACGATCCACGCCACATGCGATTGATGAACACTGATTCCCTTTAAAATATAAATAATTCACGGAGAAAACTCTGGATACGCGATTGTGAAACGCCCATTATTAAATGAGTCAATCCTCGTAGGGGTGATTTCTTTAGAAATTAAAAAAAAATCGGTCATTAGTCCGAAAATTTGGACGTAAATATCACGAATTTCGACAAATGTTCGCAGGAAAAAAAAATTCGAAAATCGTTTGCAGTTAAAATAGCCAATTTCGTGAAAGGATCGCGAAAAAAACATGAATTTCGTCAAAAGATCGGGAAGAAAAAACGAAATTTTGTCATAAGATCAAGAAGGAAACGTCAATTTCGTCAAAAGATTGCGGAAAAACAAACTTTCGTCAAAGGCTGGCGGAAAAATGCGGTTTTTGCCAAATGATCGCGGAAAAAACACGAACTTCGTCAAAAGGCTACGGGAAAATAGCAATTTTCGTCAAAGGATTGCAGAAAAACGCAAATTTCATCAAAGGATCGCGGAAAAAAACACTAATTTCGTCAAAGGATCGCGGAAAGAAAAAAAGATTTTATCGAAGGATCGCTAAAAAATGAAATTTTCGTCAAAAGATCGTGGAAAATAGGCAAATTTCGTCAAAAGATGGCGAAAATTTTGTCACAAGATCGAAATAAAAGCCCATTTCGCCAAAGGGCTGCGGAAAAATAGCAACTTTCCACAAAAGATGGCGGTTAAACGCGAGTTTTGTCAAATGATTGGGTAAAAAAGAACGTTAATTTTGACAAATGATCTCGGAAAAAGCGTGAATTCTGTCAAAGGATTACGGAAAAAACGCGAATTTCGTCGAAAAAGCGAATTTCGCGTAAAGATCGCTAAAAAACACAGATTTCGCAAAAAGATCACGGAGAAAACACGAATTTTTTTCAAAGGATCGGCGGAAAAAACGAGAATTTCGTCAAAAGATCGCGAAAAAAAACGCGAACATCGTCGAAAAGTCGCGAATAAAAGTGAACATCATCGAAAGATCGCGAAATAACCCGAACATGATCGATAGATCACGAAAAAAACGCGAACATCGCCGAAAGATCGCGAACAACATTGAAAGATCGCGAAAAAAAGGCGGACATCGTCGAAAGGTCGCGAATAAAAGCGAACATCATCGAAAGATCGCGAAAAAAACGCGAACATCGTCGATAGATCACGAAAAAAAGGCGAACATCGTCGAAAGATCGCGATAAAAAAATGTGAACATCGTCAAAATATCGCGAAAAAAAGGCGGACATCGTCAAAAGCTCGCGAGAAAAACATGAACATCGTCGAAAGATCGCGAAAAAACGCGCATTTCGTCAAAGGATCGAGGGGAAAAAAGGTGAATTCCGTCAAAGAATCACGAAAAAATTTGCTGCAACAGTGATGTTTTCACGAGATTTTTTTACAGCTGAGTGGCAGGTTAAATATTAGTTAGCCATGTTTTGAGTGAAAGCATGTTAAATTTTGAATTGCACAACTAGCTAAGATTGCTAAATAAAACATTGCATTACTCATAGTATTTGCATGAATTACTGAAATTTGATTTTCTAAGAATTTCAATCTGCTCCAATAACAGGTTTTATTGCTAAAAAATTCGATTTTTGCTGCTACAAAAATGGATTTTACTGCTACAAAATTAGATTTTTGCTGCTTCAAAGTGGCTTTAGTGCACTTTCATCCCTGTATTATCACATCGTTATACATTAATTTTTGATATTATCACATTGTATCAATCTTTTCAAAAATTTTAGAAACTGCTGTTCATATGTTATTTTTACTGTTATTCTGTTTCCTAACTTCACAAAAATTTTGACAAATTTTATGGAAGTTTTTTCAGATAGCGGTGTTAAAAATTTTGAGGACAAAGATACATTATTTTAAAAAGTATTTCCTTTTATGTTAATCACAAGTACTTTGGGGGGGGGGGGGGGAAGCGCATGAGGGATTGGAAAGGGGGCGTTTGTCCTTAAGTTCTGCAGACTGTTTTTAAAGTTTCTACTTGTGTTGCAGACTGCAGAAAAAAATTCTGCTGCCGGGCGACGTCACATCTGTGACCAAAATGCCACCACTCAGTGATGTCACATTGTGACTGAGATGTGAACTTCTTAGAAAACTTTAAAAAATTACGAAAATTCTTCAAAACATGTTATTTACTGTAAAATTATGTTTTTCTGGCAATTAAAAAAAAAATTGTGAGGTCACTGTTATGTAACGTACGTCACGTCACATATGTGACAAAAAAACCACCATATTGTTAAGTCACAGTGTGACAAAAATATGAACTTCAAAAATCTTTGAAAATGAAGAGAAATATTTTAAACAGTCACGAGTTACATGGCATAAGGAAAAAAATATATTAGTGGATAGCAAATGGTAAATTCTGTCACTAAAGGGGGGGGGGGGGGGGGCATAATAAATAAAGTGCACGATACAAGCATTAATAAACTAAATTTTCAGGCTATATTTTATCAATTTGATATCTAAGATAGTGAATGTATACTTTTTCATGATTTCAATTTTATCTAGCATTTGGATAATATATTTAGAATTAGGAATATTAAATTTATACACTTTACATATTTAGTTTGCTGGGAGGAAATTTATTTATTTATTTCTTTTTTTACCGACCAGGATTATTCGAAACACTTCTGTGGTTTCAAAATAAAAAATTTCTATTACAGTTAAATCTGCACCTTTTAATGAGCACGTAGAAAGAGTCTTCAGAGTTTAGTCATCTATGCATTTCTTGCTTTAGAATATTTTTATAATTTGTATTCAAGTCATAAATTCTACTTCTTTCAGACTTTTTAAATAAAATTAGCATTTTCCGAAAATAAAAGAAATATACAAAATTTGTGCAAAACAAACTTTACTTAAAAAAAAAAAGAAAAAAAAAAGGAGGGGGGGGGGCTCGTTATTACCATTAAATTTATTTTTACACCTTTTGAAAATTTAAACAATGGTATATCTAATAAACTCTAATTATGAATATTATTATTATAATTATTTAGAAAAAAGGAACTTTAAAATATATTTTAACTTGAATTATTTGGTACGGATAAAAAGAAAAGCTTAAATACATTGGACATTTCTTCAAATACAAAATTTTAATTAACCATACTTTCAGAAAATTACTGCGCATTCAAGTTTCATATCTCTTGCATGCAAAAACAAATAATCTGTACCAGACCATCTGCTTGAAAATCGTCTGCCCACAAAAAAATAAACATGAGAAGACGCGGGAAATAAATAATTCACTGTTTTTAGAACATCACCTTCACCACGTCTACAACATTTTAAGATAAGGAAATGACCATTTTAGGATACACGGATATTAATAGAACGTATATGTAAGTTTTATTTAATTTAAATATTTTATTCCTGATTTGTACATATGAGTTAAATAGTTTTATGTTATATTTCTAAGAGACTGATCTTTAACTGTCACTAGCGATATTTTCAAATTCGATAACTGTAAAGAAAAATATCTTAATCTGCCATCGCTTGAAAAAAAAAAAAAAAAAAAAAACGGCGCAGAGAGTGTGCATGCCTACATTCATACTGGAATTAATATAAACATTAATTTACTCTTACTTGAGATTGAAAATGTATGGAACGACAATGATTTGAAATTGTTTTATCGGATTCTTACTATTTTTTGATTACTAACACTTATAGTTATTATTATTTTGGGGTTAAATATGATGTTCGATTATCATGAGATTACGAAACTGTTTAAGATTAGAAATTAACATTATACTGGGAAACTGTATTTTTACATATTACAGTAGTGAAACATTTGAAAGAATTTTCTTTTAGTGCTAATAATATTTTAAATTATCTTTTAAAATCCTAAATCTTCAGACCAATGTTTTCAGATTTAACATTTGCCGAAATTATGAAATAATAGGAATTCCTTATACCATATGGAAATATTTTTGAGATATTGTTAAATCTAATAATGCATTTAATTTATCTATTGAGTTTGCTGTTTTTTAATATTACAATTATAAATACTAATTATTATTTTTAGTGTTTTTCAAATTGGTATATTTATTTTTTTTAATTGTATGTAAGCATTTTTTCTGTTTGTGATTTTAATCAAACATTTAATTATAGACATTCTGAATCGGTTATTAAATTTTCTTCTATTGTAAATTCATTTTCTACGTTTATGATACGCGTAATTATTGTCACTAAAAAGTAAAATATGATATTTAAGCTTTGAAACAAAGTGTTTTTCATGCTTGATGGGAAGTTATAGATTAAACTGCTTAGTATGTATTTTTTAAAAGTTCATATAATACAGGATACATAATATAGGACACAAGTTGAAAAGTGCTTATGACTTCGGTTTGTCTCTCCGTCTGTCCGTCTAGCAGTCTGTCCGCACTCTAACTCTCGAAAATATACTCGGATTGCCCTGAAATTTTTGGATGTTATTGACGTTTACCATAGCACGGTACCTATTTGTAATGATGTTTGTAGCATGCTTTGTTCATTTACAGGGACAGCCAAAATTTTTCCGTTACATTACAGCCTATGGGAAAAAATCGTTTCAAATGATTTTTTTATGATTTTACGCACGCTTTCAAACAGAATAAAATTTATATGCATTTATGAAGTACACTAAAATATGTATTCTGTTGACTATGCGATGCAAAAAATAGTTATTGTTCATTTACAGGGATAAAAAAGGAATTCAAATACATAATGATATAGGGGTGAAGGGAATTGTTTGCGGCATACTTTAATTATGTTAATCTATTCCGTATATAATGAAATTGATATATGTCGCTGAGGTTTACATACTATAAATTATTTCATGTATAATAAGAATAATACGTATATAGCATTTACAGGGACACACAAAATATTTCAGATACTATACTGTATCCGAAGTACTGTTCATTAGCGATGATTGCTGGAAATGTATTTTTAATTATGATATGCGCTTTTATGATTCACTATATTTATGCATAGTATATGGTGTATATAAATGCTATAATTCCTATACAAGGCTACACAAAAGTATTCGTAAGGATTACTGAGTATGGGCGCAAATTGCTTAAAGGTTGTTTTTAAATGAGATATGCTTTTTTTGATGAACTGCATTTAATTTACCAAGAAATGTTTGTAGAATATAGATAAAATGATATACAGGGTCACGTAAAGAATTGGATACATGGCTGTCTATAAATTATAATTTCTGGAAATGTGATTTCAGCAGTTTTAAGAGTGTCTTAGTTTGAATTATATTTTAACTAAATAGTGGCGTGTAATAAATATTCTAGGTAAACTACAGGGTTGTACAAAAGTATTCAAGTATGTTTCCATACATTAGTATAAATTGCTGAAAAAGAATTTCAACCTGTTAGGCGTTTTCTTGCTAAACTAGATTTTCCCATTATATAGTATATATACACTTAAAAAAATGGGAAGTCAAAATTGAGTAAAAAGTACTCAATTTTAAATGCGTCACATACTCAAAATAGCTCCGATCCAAATGTACTCAAAGTTGAGAAACACATGTACTCCTTTTTTATTCATTGGTTGTGATCAAATATGAATCGTTATGTACTGCCCCCCCCCCCCAAAAAAAAAAAAAAACCCAAAAATTTAAAGTAAAAATGTACTGACATTTATTTCCCGTTCAAAGTTCTTAACAAAAAATGTTTAATTGATTATTTATTAAGAAAAAATAGCAAAATTCTTAACAAGATACTCAAATCGAATATTTTTATGACAGGGATGAACCGCCACGGGAAACCCAGCTTACGCTTTAGGGTGGAAGTGCAATCCCGTGGGGAGAGATATTTTTATGACAAGAGCATTATTTCCAAGCACTTTTAAATTATTTTTAAAATGCTGTGCATAATTTAATATTTACATTAATAAACATCATTTATGCCGCCATAAATGAAATGAACCATTACAGGGTACAAAACTATTCGTTTTTGGGTTTGATAATATGTGATGTTTCAAAATGGAGAAAGCATGGGTTCATTTTTTATCAAAAATATTCAATTCGATATGAGTACGTCGGTTTACTTATTTTTGAGTACTTCATTTTTCTCAGTTTATCAACCTACAGATCAAATACAGGGCTGTTCAAAAGAATTGGAAAACATATTTGGCTATGGACGGTAACTGCTGAAATCAATTTTTCAAATGTTTTATGAATTTTCTAAAATGTTTACTTAGTTATCTTATTTACGTCATTTCCCTAAATTACGATGTCTTGTTAAAGCATTCAGAAAGTGTTGGAAAGTATTTTATAATCTATGATTAACGCATGATTTTTCTTACTCGTTTTTTTTTCTATTTCCCAGATCAGTCTTTTCCTATAAAACATACCAAATCTATTTAGCTCATATTCATAAAATACAATATACATTGGAATAAAAAATTTAAATAAATATCGCTTATCATGCCGCTCTATAAATAATAGTTGTATTAATATCCGTTAGTCTCCATGTTCGTATTTAATAAAGCAATGACAAATCACAACAAATTAAAAAATTTACACATTCTAAATATCAAGCTTGAACTCAATATCAAGCATAGAACTTAATATCAATCATAGAACTGAATAAAAAAATATGTCAGTTGATAAGCATTGTTTTTTAAGTGGAAAAATTTTAAATGTTTTAGAAGAATAAGACTCCAAAATAGCGATATTTTGCTAAAAAGTACGGTAAAAAGATAAGATTTTATATTTACAGCAAAAGGTTATTTCAAAATTCATCGCTGTATTAATACTTAGAAAATTTTCCAGAGAGAATCCTTCGCCTTATATACAATATTTCAAATGAAAATCAAATATCAAATTAATTGCTTAAAAGGCGCAAAGGCCAACATAGTGAAAAAGATTCCATGCCGGGACTCGAACCCGGGACATCAGTATAGCACACTGACATTCTACCGACTAAACCACATGGAACGACGCCCAGTCTGTAGAATTTCTCACTATTACAGGTTGGCAAGGCTACAAACGCAGCACAAGATGGAATATTTATCGTGAGCCACCGACATGGGGTAAACACGAAACTTAATGAAATCCAGCATCGATTGAAACTATATTAATAATTGGAAATTTTTCCAGGGAGAAACATTCGCCTTGCATACAACATTTCTAATTAAAATTGCCTTTTAAGCAATTAATTTGAAATTTGATTTTCATTTGAAATATTGTATGCAAGGCGAATGGTTCTCTCTGGAAAAATTTCCAAGTATTAATATAATTTCAATCGATGGTGGATTTAATTAAGTTTCGTGTTTGCATCATGTTGGTGGCTCACGCTAAATATTCCATCTTGTGCTGAGTTTGTAGCCTCGCCATCATGTAATAGTGAGAAATTTTCCAGCCTGGGTATCGTTCCATGTGATTTAGTCGGTAGAATGTCAGTGCGCTGTACTAATGGCCCGGGTTCGAGTCCCAGCATGGAATCTTTTTCACTATTTGCGTCTTTTAAGCAATTAATTTGAAATTTGATTTTCATTTGAAATCACAGTGTTTATGACAAGTTCGTCACAAATGACACATATTTCACAAATTGGTCACAGTGTGACTTCAAAGCATTGTCGCTTTCGTCACAGGTTCGTCACAAAGTTAATGCCAAAATAGTCACAAATGACACTTTTTTCACAAATTTGTCACACCGTGACTTCACAGAGTGGTCACAATGTGACGTCACAAACGACCTCTAAAACGGCCATAACGACCTCGCATTCTAGTCACTGTGACGTCACATCGACGGTCACAAAATCACAGTGTGACTTCACAACGACGTCGCCGTGACGTCACCATGCCTTACGGGTGTTCCTCAAAGAAAATTTTTCCTTTTCCTTCGCCAGGAAACACTTGAAATGGCGTCCCTGTAGTAAAACCTGAAAAAAAGAAGTCTAAAGGGAATAGAAAAAAGTTCCATTTTAGACAGGTCTCTGTCTTATTAAGTATAATTGTATGATGTTTTTTCATCGAAATTTGATTTTTTTCCCCCTTTCAGAAAAAATTCTGTTATAGACAGGCTTCGTTTTCACAAGTTTTACTGTAATACATCTCTTTTCAGAACTATATTATATAGTGGATGGTTTAACAGTCTTTGAGGATACCTCTAAAAACAGAACCTATAATAGAATCCTGTCTAAAAAGAAAACTTTTCATATTCAATGTATTGAAATTTTAGCTGCTAAGACGGAAACCTGTTTAAAACAAAATATTTCATTGGTTCTTGAGTTTCCGTATGCAAAGTTTTTACTGTTTTTTTAATCATGATTCAGTTTACATTTCTCGTTCGGAGGGCGGGGGGGGGGGGGGGAGGGGGGAACCCTACCTTTAGCTATATAACTTCCTTAAAAAAAACTTTGCCCCCCCCCCCCCCCCCCAGAAAGTTCTGAAATGGCGCCCCTGATTTCATTTGCTTAAAAGATCAGCCTGCATAAATAATTAACTTCTCAATGTCCTGGATCTTTATCCAAATAAAAGAATAATTATATAATATCTTAATAAACCGTCTTCCAAAAAATATGAGACCTTGATAAAACGCCCCTTTCGACTAATAATTTTCCTTTCTTTCTATAATTTCTAGCGGGAAAACGATAAAAGAAACAAAAACTTTTGATGAGACTAACCACTGATCGTAGTAATATCTCTCAATCTTTCGTAATCAGGTAATCTTTTTAAAACATAGCAAATTAGTGTTGTTTGTAGAACCAGTAGGATTTGGACGGGTTTGGTGAACTTAGCTCGTAGGGATATAATCCTAGTATAAAATATGAGAGCCAATTGTTTCAAAATAATATAAATTTCCAAAATTTTTTGTCTATTCCTTTTTTTTTTCTTTACTAGTTTATTATTTTTTTTTTCGTTTTCTTTTTAGCTTTTAATCAAGGAATTTATTGCAAAATATTGAAGCATGATTTCAAGCATGATAATATTCTATATGAAAAAGGGTGAACTGAAAAAAAGGAATGTCTGGTGAAATTGTGCTGGATTGCAAGATTCGAAAATGTACTATAATCACGAACGAAAATATTAAAATCCTGAAAAGCGCTTCTTTATCTTGCTACGGTGTTCGGGTCGTTTTTGACCCAAAAGTTGGCCCAGCGTTCAGAGTTGTTGAGTCTGCGGCTTTTTGCACACCACTATTATTTTAGAGAAATTGCGGTTCTCTTGAATCGCTCAAATGTTCCAATTAAAAAAAAGAACATTTTCTGAATTAAAATAGTGGTAGGAAACTTGGAAGCTCTGCATATTTGAAATAATGTTCATTCAAAATGAACACCACATTAGGATTGAAAAAGAATTTATATAAATATTTTTTTATTAGCGGTCCATCATTTTCGGAAACGTTTCCGAGTGGCTTCAACAATGCATCATTAATCAGTTCTCCCTTTACGGAAAATCGGTTTTCTGCATGTTACCCACTCAAGTAAGTATTTTCACGTACAGCAAACATGTTTAACAGAAAAACATGCAAAATCACCAGTAACATCACCATTATTTTGCGACAACTGCATCTACAAATTCAGTTACGCAACTGAAAGTGCTTACTTGAGAATGGATAACATCCGAAAAACCGATATTTATTTATTAGTGATTAATTAAACTGCTCGTTGCAGTTTCCTACATAATTTTCGACTATTCCCGCTGAGAACAGAGAAGAATTTCCGTCGAGTGCAGTGAAATATTATTTTGTAGATCATTTATTTGCCGTTCGCCCCCCCCCCCAGCCTCCCATTTTCATACTTTCATCAGATTTTCAATTTTTTGCAATTTTTAATGCTTTCTAACGAGTTATATATATATTTATCATTTGCACTATCTTAGCTCTGTTTCCAATATCTTTAGAAAAAGACAAAAGCCTGGTTGAGAAAAGATGTGGGTGATCGGTTAACGAACTTAATCCGTTCCAAAACAATGTTCATTAACCGATCATAGATTTTGTATGTATTTGTGTGGGCATTGAATTAATTCGTTCTTAAAAACTAACAAATACATAAAAATTAATATAAATTCTCCCTAAATTTATTTAAATGTAATAACAATGATACATACATTAATAACAATCGAAAAAGTTTTCAAACTTCCTTTTTAAATAAGGATATTTAATATGTATATACGTCCATATTTAATATATATAGATCGTATTTTGATGGCTTTATACGTGTCGTTTGCATTAAAAAAATAAATGACATACATTTAATACATGTTTTACCACATTGCTAACTAAGCGTAGAACCAACAGAGTGAAATATGTCCAAGTTGAGAATCGAATTCGGAACCCTTGGAATAGTACTCAAGTGTTCTACCATTTAAGCTACGAGGACGATACCTATCTTAGCATCTCTCTCTAAATATGGTGCTAAGGTTGCAACTGCAGCATACGATGGAATAGTCTTCATGAACACGCAGTCCTGCGGCAAAACATGAGATACAATTAAACCCAGCATCGGTGAACACAACTGTAATTTTTAATTAATTTTTCAATTAATTTTCAGCAGTGGTAGAGCACTTGGAGCGCTATTCCAAGGATTCCGGGTTTGATTCCCGGGTTGGACATTTTTCACTCTGTTGGTTCTACGCTTAGCTATCAATGTGGTAAATCACGTATTAAATATTCAATAATATCGAGCGTAATTTCACTGCTGAAAATAAATTGAAAAATTAATTAAAAGTTATATAAATGACATTTGTTTTGTAAAAACTTTTAGGATCAAATTCGTTGACTGTAGCATTAAACCATATCACTTTGACCTATCAATGGTTCCATTTGTTCTCTAAAAATTATATTTATTGCAGGGCCCGATAAAGGCCAAGTGGAGCTTAGAGCTTGTTTATAATTTAGGAACTCCATTTCAATTAAAATGAAAAATTTCAAATTCAAAATATTTCTTTAAAAAAGGACAAGATATAATTTAATATTTTTAATCTGTTCATTCAAATTTGGGGGTCCTAAAATGGACCCGAACTCTCGATAACCAATAAACTAATTAGGCCATAAATATACAACTGTTAAAATATATTCTAAGTCGATAATAGATACAATTAAATACAGCTCTGGAAAACTGAAACATGGCATTGCTTCTACTTGCTTTGTTTCATAAGGTGTTCGTAACGGAACAGAAAATTCTTCGCGAAAGTGTTCGTTATCTGAACATAAAAATCTCTCTCAAAAGTGTTCGTTAACCGATCACACACTGTATATCCAAATAATCAAACTTACATTTCCTTAAAAATCTGAAAATTTCTAACAAAGATGAAAAATCAATTTCACAAATATTGTGTTTTCGCCATGAAAAAAGAATGCGAAAAAAGACGTATTACAGCTATCTGGAAATATATCTCTTGTTTTGAATCAATTGTTCACAATTTTAATTTCCCGTCGAACACAACTTTCCTTTTAAAATGATTTTAGGTAAACTAGCTTTCAAACAAGTGGGTAAGTGTGATCACAGATCGCACAAATGGTTTTGTTTAATATTCCTTTCAAAACACTTTATCCTTTTGCAAAATCTGTTAGTTCCACATTTCGAAACCAGGGGGCGCACTCTATTCTACACAAACCTCTATCCGAACGAAACTCCGTTTTACAACCTATCCGTAGATATATTAGTCGAGGGAATCGGGCCCATAGCACCCGTGATAGGTAGGCGCCCCCTGGCGGTAAAAATGGAACTAAAATATGTAAGTCTATGGTGCAGAATATGAAAGAGTGATCAAAGGGGTGCCAGCAAAAGTTTAAAAAGTGACCCCCAGGGAAATAGGGGAGAGGATAAAATATTGCTTAAAATACACAAGTTAGAGCACAGAGGGTTAAATATAAGATTTTTTCGAAATTTTATGATTTGTCGTTTGATCGCAAGTGTTTAGCTATAATTATGCAAAATTTCAAGTCTTCAACTTAATTAGGGGCTGAGTTAGGAAAAGCTTAATATACACAAGTTAGAGCCCAGAGGGTTAAATATAAGATTTTGTCGAAATTTTATGATTTGTCGTTTGATCGTAAGTGCTTAGCTATAATTTTGCAAAATTTCAAGTCTTCAACTTAATTTGGGGCAGAGTTAGAAAAAAAAACTTAAAATACACAAGTTAGAGCCCAGAGGGTTAAATATAAGATTTTTTCGAAATTTTAGGATTTGCGTTTGATGTGAGGTGTTCAGCTATAAGTATGCAAAATTTCAAGTCTCTAAGATACATAGTTTCTGAGAACGAGCTCTGTGACGGACAGACAGACAGAGGGGCGAGACGAATAGGGTTTCGTCAGATGAACGAAACCCTAAAAATGATGCTTATCGTAAATAAATAAATAAAAAAAAATACTTTAATTTAAAATCAATTTTTAGTGTTTTTTAAAAATGCAAAAATCATAACTTTTTTTTCCTTTGCATATGCATTTATCATTTTCAAGTAATTATTTTATTTTAGCGATCCTCCTAGATAAGTATGAAATAAAACTATACTTTCTGTATTCGAATTTGTTGACTGATTCATGAACAATTTAATTTATTCAGATGATGATAATAATAAAAGTTACAATTTTAATTTTACGTACAGTATTATTCAAAAAGAAAAGAAAAAGAGTACTTTTTCAGTACGGGCAAAATAGAGAAATCTGCCTTGGCGAGAGAAGGAAATTTTTCATACATATTTTGTTTCATACATACTAGCAATTTTTTAAATCTTTATAGCTATAGGTGCAGATTCACGGTCACCAGTCGCCATGAGGAGACTAAATTTTTTGCTTTGGCGACTAATTTTCGGTCGCCATCCTTTGGCGAATTTCGCGTTTTTTCCGGTAATCTTTAGACGTAAATCGCGATTTCTTTTCGCGATCCTCTGACGAAAATCGCGTTTTTTCCGCGAACCTTTGAAGAAATTCAGGTTTTATAGCGATCGTTTTATAAATGTCTTTTTTTTTGCATTGCTTTGGCGAAATTTGCGATTTTTTGATAAAATTCTTTTTTTTTTCTGCAATCTGTTGACGAAAGCCGCGTTTTTTCTGCAATCTTTTGACGAAATTCGCGTTGTTTCTGCAATCCTTTGACAAAATTAGCGTTTTTTTTCTGCGATCCTTTGATAAAATAAGTGTGGTTTTTCTTCATTACCCTTTGACGACGTTGACGTGTTTCTGCGAAGATTGACGAAATTCGCATTTCCCCTCGATTCTTTGACAAAATACGCGTTTTTTCACGATTCTTTGACGAAATTCGTATTTTTTTGTTTAACTTTTTGACGAAATTCGTGTTTTTTGGAATTCTTTGGCGAAATTCACTTTTTCCCTAGATCCTTTGACGAAATTTGCAGGATTTTTTGCGATCCTTTGACGAGATTCACGCTCTGATTTTTTCTCATATAAACGCTATTGCTTTTATGGGTTCTTCCACAACTTGGGTTTAGGAGCTACTGCCTCCTTAAAAATTTTGGGAATCTGCACCTATACTTTATACAATTTTTTTAATATAAAGAAGCGATTTATATATTTTTTATTAGAAACAGATGAAAATTTACACAAAAAAATTTATACTTTGCATATAAATTGTATATAATATATATATATGTTGTAGGCTAATTGAGAAATCCAGCACTTTGCAAACAGTCTAGGCTCTTTGCAAAGAGCCGGGCTAATTAGAGAATCCATCTCCCTTTTTCCAATTAGCCTCATATTTTTCAGGCTTATTGCAAAGAGCCTAGAAAGCGTTAGGCTAATTGAAAAATGACCACTTATTATGCGATCAGGGTGATATTTTTAGCTCACAGACTATCAAAGCCTCAGAGCTTATGTGCCCGCCGATTCAGTATGTACGAGTGTACGTACGTATGTACGTAACGCGATAACTCTTGATAGAAATATCCGATTTGCTTCAATTTTTTTTTCTAGGATCATTCTGATAAGGTACTACCCTGATTATTTTTGGGGGTTTATTGGTTAAGGATAAAGGGGAAAAAGGGGGGCTAGTCCCCCCCCCTTAATTGATATAAATGGGTTTTTCATGCAGAAATATTCGATTTTCTCCAAATTTGGTATACCGGTTTATTGTGTTAAGGAGCTTCCCTGATTAGATTTGAAAGCTCATTATTTAAGTATAAAGGGGGGAAAGAGGGCTACCCCCCTTAATTTAGATAAATCGGTTTTTCATGATGAATTATTCGATTTGCTCCAAATTTGGTATGCCGGTTTATTAAGTTAAGGAGCTGCCTTGATTAGATTTGGAGGTTCATTAGTTACATATAAAGGGAGGAAAGGGGGCTATCCCCACCCCGTAATTTAGATAAATTGGTTTTTCATGCAGAAATATGCGATTTGCTATAAATTTGGTATACCGGTTAATTATGTTAAGCAGCTTCCCTCATTACATTTGAAAGATCATTATTATGTATAAAGGGGGAAAAGCGTGGCGATTGCCTCTCCCCTTAATTTAGATAAATGCGTTTTTCATGTAGAATTATTCGATTAGCTCAAATTTGGTATACTGGTTTATTATATTAAGGAGATGGCTTGATTAGATTTGGAGATTTATTGGTTAAGTATAAAGGAGGGACAGAGGCTAGTGTCCCCTTAATTTAGATAAATGGGTTTTTCATACAGAATTATTCGATTTGCTTCAAATTTGATATACCAGTTTATTACGATATGGCTTCCTTCATTTGATTTGGAGCTTCATTGGTTAAGTATAAAAGTGGGGAAAGGGGGTCAATTGCCCCTCCCCTTAATTTAGATAAATGTGTTTTCATGCAGAACTATCTAATTTAGTTTAATTTTTTTTTTTAGGTTCATTCTAATAAGAATCTTTTCTGATTAGATATGAAAGTTCATTGGTTCAGCATAAAAGGAGAAATGGGGGCGCTAATACCCCCCCCCCCTTAATTTAGTGAAATGGTTTTTTCCTGCAGAATTATCTGATTTGCTTCAAATTTGGTATACCAGTTTATTATGTTAAGTAGCTTCCCAGATTAGATTTGGAGGTTCTTTGGTTAAGTAGAAAGGGCGGCAACGGGGAATAATACCTTCATTTATTCGAGGGGCATTATTCTTTGAAATAAGAGTACAATATACAATTAGTGTGAATAGCCTGTCAGCTCAATGCCATCAGTTTATCTGGGCAATTTTCTTTTTATTAGGTTTATTAACGCATAACCCTACCCAAACCCGAAAAATAAATTACAACAGACCGTACCCCGATCCGAGCAAGACAAAATAATTTCAGTCTACATGCAACCCGACCTGAACATGAGAGTTCCATTTGAAAAAACCCGAAATCCCGAACCAAATCTGATAACCGACAAAAATATTCCAAAGATCCATAACCGGATCCGAACAAGACAAATTAGTTTCCCTGGACACGCAACGCTACCAGAACCTAAAAATTCCATTCGAAGTCAACCTGAAACCCGTCCCGAACCAAATCTTAACCGACAAAAATATTCCAAAGAACTATAACCCGATGCAAGCCAGACAAAATAATCTCCGTCCACCGGCTACCTGATCTGAACCTGAAAGTTCTAATTGAACTCAATCCAAAACCTGGTTGTGGTCGGTTTTCGGGTTGACTTCAAATGGAACCTTCAAGTTCGGATCCGGTTGAAAAAAAATTAGAATATATCAGCTAATTCTGCATGAAAACCCATTTATCTAAATTAAGGGGAGGTGCAATTGCCCCCCTTTCCCCCCTTTTATACTTAACCAATGAACCTCCAAATCAAATGAAGGAAGCCATATCGTAATAAGCTGGTATATCAAATATGAAGCAAATCGAATAATTTTGTATGAGGGGACACTAGCCCCTGTCCCTCCTTTATACTTAACCAATAAATCTCCAAATCTAATCAAAGCAGCTCCTTAATATAATAAACCGGTATACGAAATTTGGAGCAGATCGAATAACTCTGCATGAAAAACCCATTTATCTAAATTAAGGGGTAAGGGTCTAGCCCCCCCTTTCCTCCCTTTATACTTAACTAATGAACTTCCAAATCTAATCAGGGAAGCTACTTAACATAATAAACCGGTATACCAAATTTGGAGCAAATCGAATAATTTTGCATTAAAAACCCATTTACCTAAATTAAGGAGTGGGGGGGCTAGACCCCCCCCTTTCCCTCCCTTTATATTTAACTAATGAACCTCCAAATCTAATCAAGCCATCTCCTTAACATAATAAACCAGTATACCAAATTTGAGCTAATCGAATAATTCTACATGAAAAACGCATTTATCTAAATTAAGGGGAGAGGCAATCGCCACGCTTTCCCCCCTTTATACATAATAATGACCTTCCAAATGTAATGAGGGAAGCTGCTTAACATAATTAACCGGTATACCAAATTTATTGCAAATCGTATGTTTCTGCATGAAAAACCCATTTATCTAAATTACGGGGGGGGGGGGGAGCCCCCCTTTCATTCCTTTATAAGTAACTAATGAACCTCCAAATCTTATCAAGGCAGCTCCTTTACTTAATAAACCGGTATACCAAATTTGGAGTAAATCGAATAATTCATCATTAAAAACCGATTTATCTAAATTAAGGGGGGTAGCTCCCCTTTCCACCCTTTATACTTAAATAATGAGCTTCCAAATTTAATCAGGGAAGCTCCTTAACATAATAAACCGGTATACCAAATTTGGAGCAAATCGATTATTTCTGCGTGAAAAACCCATTTATATAAATTAAGGGGGGGGGGGGGGACCAAAAAATAATCAGGGTAGTACCTTATCAGAATGATCCTAGAAAAAAAAATTGACGCAAATCGGATATTTCTATCAAGAGTTATCGCGTTACGTATACTGAATCGGCGGGCATAAGCTCCGAGGCTTTGATAGCATGTGAGCTAAAAATATCACCCTGATCGGATAAGTGATCATTTTTCAATTAGCCTAACGCTTTCTAGGCTCTTTGCAATAATATAGTTGTAAATTTCCAACTGGGCGAAAAATGTCCGGACCAGGATTCGAACCCCGGACCTCTTGGCTGAAGCCGCCAGTGCTCTGCCATCTGAGCTATCCCGGACGATTCTGGTCGAACTTTTTCACCCAGCTAACCAAATTTACCCAGTTTACCAAATAAAATAATTGTGTTAATATTAATCTAGTCTTTGCAATAAGCCTGAAAAATATCAGGCTAATTGGAAAAAAGGAGATGGATTCTCCAATTAGCCCGGCTCTTTGCAAAGAGCCTAGGCTGTTTGCAAAGAGTTCTCAATTAGCTTCTTTCTCAATTAGCCTACGACATATATATATGTATAGTATCTACCCTATATATATAATATATGTATAAAATGCTTACATACAGGGCCCGATTAGCAAGTTTCTGTGTCCAGGACATTTTCGATTTTTCGTGCTCTCTTAGATTGGTTAATTTACTGATACTAGTTCATTTTTATACATATTTCACACTTATTCAAAAAGTTTCAACTCAAAAAATTAAGTTTTCCAGAAAATTAAAAAAAATGGTCCCAGGAATAAAAATAAAATATGTTTTCTGTTATTTATTGAAATGTGTTTTTAGCCCTACATTGAGACATATTTTTATCATTTCATCATATTAATATCTCAAATATCATTTTTTTTTAACTGTAAAAAAAAATGTACATTATGCAATTTATACATTACTGTATATTTTTAAATTGTACATTGAAAATTGTAAATTGTTGCGCTTACTAACCCCCATCCAGATTTCACATTCTCTAAACATGGTAATGTGTCCTGTTTTTAAAATATCACCAAGTTACGGAATATTGAATGATATTTTTACGAATGGTGTTTTGTAATCGGGTTGCCATGCATTTCCGTTTGAATAGATCATTTTACGATTACCATACAGATAGTTTCGGTCCGGCCGAATTTTTGACAGCATTTTCGCCGAAAACGAATTTTCAATGAAACTCCGATAACGAAAACGAAACCAAATTTTCGGTCGATCTCTAGTTAGCATATTAATTTTTTATTCTTAAAAACATTTGAGTAATGAAGAAAAACAATTACGCCATAAGGGCGGCAAAATGATGCTCGCCTCAGGCGGCAAAATGTCCAGCGCCGGCCCTGGTTGTTATAATCCACTTCCCTTTTACATATTATTTTAAAGTTCCCAGACACCTCGCTCTGCTCATTTCCCGAAGAAAAGAAAATAATAAAAAGAATATTATTTACAGCCATTTCATTCAAAAGATAGATTCTTTTCGCGCTGCATCTGCCTATACAAATTCTCTCTGTCAGATTTTTAATTCGATGCTTTGTTAAAAGATAGTCAAAACTTTGGTTAAACCAGCAGTTATATAATAATATCCAGATGTACTTTTAAACTTATGTCGCCTTTCATTTACCGCACTTCATTTCCTTTTATTCATCGTTCCAATGCTATCGGCAGTATTCAAATTCTTTCTTACTTTCTCACGTACTAACGCTTGGCCAATTATCGCCTATTCGGCTTTTGTTCGGAAATATGTTTATATTTCTATTGTAAGAACATTATATTTGTACATTTCCTAAATCTACAAAATACCCAAAAAAAATTTTTTAAATAAAAGATTTGAGTGGAGGTATAGATATCACACCGAATCCCTTTAAATTCAAATTTAATTAATTAATTTTGATAGGCAAAATCCTTCTAAAATTTATTAAATGACTGTGTAAATCTTCTGATGTAGTTTCAAAAATTCACAAAAATACTTTAGAAGACGAAATTTTAGTGACAGATAGTTTCGGTCCAGCCGAATTTTCGGCAGCGAAGACGAAACCGAATTTTCGGTCGATCTCTAATTAGAATACAACATTTTAAGCATGTAAAAAAAAAAAATTTTAAGTTAGAATTAAAAAACATATACATATAGCGACTAAAATTTACTTTACTCACATGTGTAATAAACAGAAAATTGCATACTTCTCATAAATATTGCCAATTTTCTAATACAAAATTGTAAAGTTTACAAACTTACATTTGTAAAAATTCTATTTTCTGTACTTTACCAGCCTTTTGAGCTTTTTGTATTTGACAAGATTTACGAAGTTCAATTTAGCAATAACGATGTGAAAGTGTTCAAAGGATTGTTTGTTTGTTTGTTTGTGACGGCCAATTACCAACACTAGGGATATAGGTCCTAAGGGGGAGGAGTGCCCTTCGTGGGGTCTTTCTAAGGGAACCTAACCTGTATTAACGCTATGTTCAAAGGATTAAAAAGAAACTTTGTCATAAAAATTAACCCGGTATCGCCATCTTTTGAAAATTCTGTAAACGATTTGTATTAACTGCAATTGTTGGAAGATACAGCAATAAATAAAATCGTCTTTTAAATGTGAAATATGTGGTCCGCCGGCAATTTATCTGTGGCCCACCGAGTCTTTGGCATTTTAAATATGTTTAATTCGATTGTTCGAACACGCAGGTAGAAAATACATTGCCAGATGCATCAACATTGTTGATGTCAATTTTACTCCAGTTATACAGAATAGAGAAATCGTTTTATTGTTTAAATATATTCAGTCTTTAATAATAAAGGTTTAAATAACACTTTTAAATAATAACCAGCACTATAGGATTTTTTTAATTTTTTTGAAAAAATGTCAAATGTTATCCAAAATGTCAACATTTGGACCAAAAGCGCAGACACAAGCCATTTTTCTCAGCGAAAAAATTGCACGTAGTTGATATACTAGTATAAAAGCAACTTTTGGCACCTACTCATTTTTGGTAAAAAAATAAATAAATAATAATAATAATTTTTTTCGCTCCACCCTCATCAACAGTGGTCCTAAATATTTCAAATAACAGAAATTACATGTACATATAGGTGCCAAGCTCAAATTAATCTTCCGTAATACTTGCGTTAACTTGACCCTAGTTTAATACATTTCGAACATGAAATATTTTTAAGAAAAGAAATTAAATATGTTCCACGTAGAAACTTGGAATTAAATAAATAAGCATTCATGAAATAAATTTTTTAGTTCGAAATGTGGTTAAGGGATCTCAGGAGTCTTACTTTTTATCTGGCAGTGCAATTTAGCAACATGTCATACTTAATTTTTTTATCAGTCTCTATAAAACATAAATGCATAAATTTTTTAATATAGGCAACCTAATATCTCTTCTATTTAAAATAATTTTTTTAATATTCTATATTGAATTTTTATTTTATTTTTTTATGTTTAATTTTGATAAAAAATTTAAAATTGTTTTTTGACTTGCATGCACTGCGCGCAACATTTTTCACAAACTAATAAAGTAATTTGCATGAAACTTGGTAAATAACTTCATTTTAAGGTAAAGAATAACTTATACTTCAAATTTAGTATTATAATTGCATTGATTATTTAAAATTAGCAAATTTTCAATAAAATAATGATTTTTTTCAAAATTTTATAATTTTAATTTAAATTTCAAATAAAATAAATGAATAAATTGCTTAGAAATGAAGTATACGTTCAAGATACATTAGTTTTACATCATTATGAATATTTTTTGAGACTCTTGAACCAATAGTTTTGCTACAGTCTTGCGCGCAGTGCATGCAAGTCAAAAAACAATTTTAAATTTTTTATCAAAACTAAACATAAGAAAATTAAAATAAAATTTCAATATAGAATATTAAAAAAAATTATTTTAAACAGAAGAGATATTAGGTTGTCTATATTAAAAAAATTATGCATTTATGTTTTATAGAGACTGATAAAAATAATTAAATATGGCATGCTGCTAAATTACACTGCCATGTGAAAAGTAAGACTCCTGAGACCCCTTAACCTGGGTGAAATTAATCCAGACAGTACGGAAGATTAGAGGAAGGTTGGTAGCTATGCATGTATAGTTGACAATTGGGCGTTTCTTTCATTTAAAATTCTACCACTTTTTTGAATAATTGGACTTTTTTTTAAATTCGTTATTAAATTAGGATGATATTATTGTTTTAAAAATGTGGTTGGTAGCATTTTGTATATAAAACAAGTAAGAAAAATCATGCGTATGGCATAAATTATGAAACACTTTTCAACTCTCCCTGAAAGCTTTAATAAAACTTCGTTATTAAGGAAAATAAGATAACTAAGTAAACATTTAAAAATCTGATTTCAGCAGTTACCGTCCGTAGCCAAATATATATTCCAATTTTTTTTTAACAACCCTGTATTTGACCTGTATGTTGATATATATACTATATAATGGGAAAATTTAGTTTAGCAAGAAAACGTATAACAGGTTGAAATTTCTCTTTCAGCAATTTATACAATTAATAGAAAAAATACTTGAATACTTTTGTACAGCTCTGTAGCTTACCTAGTACCTTTATTACCTGCCACTATTTAGCTAAAATTTAATTCAAACTAAAACACTCTTAAAAATACTGAAATCATATTTTCAGAAATTATCATCCATAGACGATATTTATCCAATTCATTGCGTGATGATGTATATCATTTTATCTATATTCTACAAACATTTCTTAATAAACTAAACGCAGTTGAGAGTAAAAATGCATACTCACTTAAAAACCATATTTAAGCAATTTGCGTTCATACCCAAGTAACCCTTACGAACTCTTTTGTGTAGCCCTGTATAGGAATTATAGCATTTATACACAGTATATAGTATGCATAAATTTAGTGAAACATAAAAGCGCATATCATAATTAACTAGTATGTTGTGGCCATCACAAAACTTTCTTCTACGCTACAAAACTTTCTAATCACGTCAATTAAATCATTTAAATAGTAAAAGAAATTACATCAATTTAGAACTAATTCGTATCAAAGTATACCTGAATTTGAAGTTTGATGAAAATTCGTCCATTACTTATTGAGATGGAGCTGTAGGGGAAATTCTTAAAAATGCAGCATAGCAGCGCCATTTGCTGAGTGATTTGCACCCAAACACAAACAGCACTAATTCATATTAAGGTATACCGGAATCTGAAGTTTGATAAAAATCGGTGCATTAGTTCTGGAGCTAGAGCTATTGTGGAAATCACAAAAAATGCAGCACAGCAGCGCCACCTGTTGAGCGATTTACACGAAAAGGTACAAAACATCAATTCATGTCAAGGACTAACTGAATCTGAAGTTTGATGAAAATCCGTGCATTAGTTCTGGACATTGAGCTATTGTGGAAATCGTGAAAAATGCTGTATAGCAGTGCTACCTGTTGAGCGATTTACACCAAAACATAAACAGCACTAATTCATATCCAGGTATACCTGAATCTGAAGTTTGTTGAAAACCCAAGCATTAGTTCTTGAGATAGAGCTATTGCGGAAATCGCAAAAAATGCAGCATAGCAGCGCCACCTGTTGAGCGATTTACACCACAAGGGGCAAAACGTCAATTCATGTCAAGCACTAACTGAATCTGAAGTTTGATGGAAATCCGTGCATTATTTCTTGAGATTGAGCTATTACGAAAATCGTGTAAATGCTGCAAAATGCAGCATAGCAGCGCCATCTGTTGGGCGATTTGCACCAAAACTTTACCAGCACCAATTCATATCAAGGATTAACGGAATCTCAAGTTTTATAAAAATCCGTGCATTAGTTCTTGAGATAGAGCTTTTGCGGAAATCCTGCAAAATGCTACATAGCAGCGCCACCTGCAGGGCGATTTACACCAAAAACTAATCAGCACCAATCCATATCAGGGACTACCTGAATATGAATTTTTATTAAATTCCGTGGATTAGTTCTTGAGATAGAGCGCCCACAAAATTTGTGTCACATACAGACAGACAGATGGACGGACAGACAGACAGACGGACAGACAGGCAGACAGACTCACAGACAGACATTTTGTAAAAACATGTTTTTTGGAATCTCTGACCCATAAAACGTGCAAATCCGTCGAAAACTGGAATTCAAAAATTTTCATGAAACCAATACTTTCTTCTTGTCAAGATAGAAGAAAGTAAAAATGCAGTTCCAGCTATTGTACAGTACTTCTGATACAACATACTATCTGAAATCTTTTGTTTGTCCTAGAGGTCTGCACGGGCTGGAATTTCGAGGCCCGGGCCCGGCCCGATACAAAAATTAAAAGTTCGGCCCGAGCCCGGCCCGGACCGTAGAAAAAATAATATTAGCTCGGTCCGGCCCGGTAGAAAATTTAAAAGTTCGGCCCGAGCCCGGCCCGGCCCGGAAAAAACTTAAAATATCGGCCCGAGCCCGGCCCGAATGAATTTCTACAAAACAATGATTTTTACGTCGATTTGGTTAAAAATTTGTCTCGTACGGAGAGTTCTGACCAAAAACATTTATCTTAACATTTTTTTCATGTTTATAATCTTCACTTTTATAGAAGTGCCGCAGACTGCGATATATATAAATTTATATATTAATGAATCTCTATTTCTTGCATGTAAATGTTTCAGTTATCATAAATATTGTTAATCCATATTCCATGTATTGAAGTGTTAAAAATCTGAAGAATGCTATAACGTAAAATCTTCTAAGACGGAATTGTATAGAAAAGAAAAAAAATGCCGTATAGACAAATTCCCTTCTTAGAATGCGTAAATGTATTATATATTCTTTTCTTATGTATTGGTACATTAATTTTGCATGGATCAACACATTTTTCAGTTTAAAACAGGGTTCCATCATTAGGCAGGTTCCTTTTCACACGTTTTACTATATTTTAATTTAGCTACATTTTAATAAGCGTTGAAATCTACTATTCGTTAAAAAGAATAAATTACAATGTTTAGATGTAGAATAATGCCAATTTAAAAATGTATGCATTTTTTTACAAAAACATTTGGACCAAGCCTAATTTAACTGACTTTTGAATGGACCAGGCTACTCTGAGACAATGATTTTCATACGGGCTGGGTCAAAACTAGTACTGAAAATTTTGGGCCGTGAAGATTAGGCATGAAACCAGTCCCGGCTCTGTACAGAAAAAAAAAGTTAGGCCTGGCTCGGCCCGAGCCTTCAGAAGAAAGTAAGGCCCGACCCGGCCCGAAAAGAGTGGAGACCAGGCCCGGCCCGGCCAGACCCGACGTGAATGAAAGTCGGCCCGAGCCCGGCCCGGCCGCTTTTTCAGGAAGGCTCACGTTTTCAGCACCAGCCTTGGCGAGTTGGCGAAAGCGAGAACGTTCATCCAGCTCTAACGCCAATCGTTGTCTTGTGTTTTGCTTTGAACCGAAATGGCGGAAGACGAACTAAGATATTTTAGAATAACAGTCCTACCTAAATTAAAGAAATACTTTCAATTATGTGTTCTAGATGAAAAGAAATCTTCTTCGAAAGAAATTGTATTACGAACTCTTATACTCTGTTTTATCAAAGGCCTTTATTACTTTTGATGATATAGACTAAAATTTTGATTATTTGATCCCCTCAAAAATCTACATTTTCATTCAATTGAGTATTATTAATTCCATACCTGTTAAACAAAAACCCATTACCTCCATAAATCTAGATATTTGATTACATATAAAGATGGATTTATGGGATGATGAATTAATGCAGTTTCAGTGCATTTTGATGTATATAAACACAGATTTAAAAAATACCTGTGGCAGAAAATTACTATATTTTCTGCGATGAACTTATATAATTAATTTAATACCAAATCATTCTGCAGAAACAGTACCCAAAGTCGAGTGAAAACAGGCTAAACCAGGAAAAAAAAAAACTGTCACACTCCCAACTAGGATGTTTAGAAATTGCCTTTTTAATGTGAGATGAAATTCTTAAGGGGAGGTGGGGGAGAAGGAATATTGAATGACTATCTTTTGTTACTTCAAAGTAACAAATAAAATCAGTAGAGAAATTTTTTAACTATGTATGATAGTGAGGGGCTGTAGATTTAAATAGTTAAATTTATCAATTAACAATTAGAAAAATAAACCAAAAAAAATTAAAAACTTGGAATATTTAACTTTTTTTTGGGGGGGGGGGGAATTTGAATAATGAGTCCTTTACTTATAATTACTTCAAAGTAATAAATAGGACAGAAAATCTTAAAAAATGTAAAGAATTAAAAAAAAATGAAAGCGTGTACACAAAAAGTTAATCCTATTTTTTTTTTTTTTTTTTTTTTTTTTTTTTTTTATCTTTTATTCTATTTTTTTTCTTTTCTTTTTTTATGGGAAATTATTTATTTGTTATTTAAAAATCAACAGATAGAGCAAAACACAATTTTAACTAATCTTTTCTGCAAGGCAACAATGAATTTTAAATGGTCAAAAAATAGTGTGCTGGAGAAGAGGGTGGGGGGGAGGGGAGGAGAAGAGAAAATTCGAAATGGGAGTTTGACTCAGATGATCGATCATTATTTTATTGCCACTTCAACTTAATAAATAGTACAATATGTGTGCAGAATGACGAAAAATGGAGTGTGTGTGTAGGAGGGGGGGGGGGGGGATTTCATCAGAGAGAATTTAAACGATTTATTCAAATATAACAAATGACTATTTTAAAATAACAAATAAAACAATTAGGACAAAATATTTAAAAATAGGACAAAAATTTTAAAATAAAAAACTGAAGAATTTTAAAAGATTTTTAATTTTGTGCACTAGGGGCAGACCAATGTTTTTTTTTTTTTTTCCCATAAGAACTCAAATAATGATAAAGATTTAACAGCATTAAAATGTAATAGTAATTGATTTAATTGCATACATCAACTTGCAATTATTTTAACTAATTGATTTAATTGCAGGATACAGCTAAATAATTTATGATTTATTGTTCAATCTAATTATAATCGAATTGATTTTAGTTTCAACTTCCTATTAATGTCTAATCGCAATTAAATTAAGAACAATTAATTTTTAATAAATTATTTCAGTGAAAATATGTTTTATTAATGCAATCAACACGTCACACAATTATGCCGCTTAATTAAAAAAAAATTAAATTAATTCAGTAGTAGGGTCAGGTGAGGTAATTATGACCGCCGTCATATTGGAGAAAAATGTGTATGGTAAAATTTTATTTCAAGCTTAGATATTAACCTCATAATGTATATTTCATCTTAGATATTCTTTATTACTAGTCTGAAGCCTTTTTGAGATCCAAATAGCAATTTGAAACTAAGTCTATAAAATTTTTGATAAACGCATTTGTCACTTTGGAGTTCAAAGTGGTCACAATTAGCCCAAACAAATGTGCATTAGCAAGTATAAAGAGAAGATATAGTGGTCATAATTTCCCCACTAGTGGTCTTAATTACACCAAACTTATGCGATTGTGAGTTTTTGGTGGGGTAATTATAACCATACTTTTAACTTAAAAAAAAAAAAAAACAGCTATGAGAATTAAAACTTTTAAAAGGTGTTCTTAAAGAATCAAAGTAACTTCCTATGTACTGAAAACAACCACTTTTCCAAATAGAAATAAGCAAAATAATAATAATAATAATAATAACAATATTGAAAATGTAAAAAGTGGTCATAATTACCTCTCCTGACTATCATGCTAATAAAACTAAGTTCAATTGTGTCATAAAAACATGAACAATAGAATTATATTTATTACAAAAAAAATCTTTACGTCTGTTTTTGCGAATTAATGAAATAAATGAATATTATTGAACTGAAAAACATAACTTATGTTTGAATTATATATATTGTGCAATTAAAAGCACTTTAATGCGAAAAAGCTCTTTGTTTTAAAAGCAAAAAGCTCTCAGCAAAGGAATGGGGTTGATGTTCGCTATGCGTATGACGTCAGGAACAAGAAAGGGTGCGTAGCATTGAATTCATCCCCGCGCCAACCGTTACTCTGGCGATAAAGTGCTCAAAACGTGAGCCTTCTTGAAAAAGCGGCCCGGCCCGAGTGCCATGGATGAAAATCGGCCCGTGCAGATCTCTAGTTTGTCCCTGTAAATGCTATGCACATCGTATTATACGTGAAATAACGTATAGTAAAACTCAGTGACGTATATCAATTTCATTATATATGAAATAGTTTAACATCATTAAAATACGCCGCAAACAATCCCCCCTCCCCATATCATTATGTAACGGAATTCTTTTGTGTGGCCCTGTAAAAGAATAATAACTATTCTTTGCACCGCATATTCTACAGAGTGAATGTTTTAGTGCACTTCATAAATGCATATAAATTTTGTTATGTTTGGATGCGTGTAACATCATTAAAAATCATTTGAAACGATTTTTTCCCATTGGCCGTAATGTAATGGAAAACATCAGGTAGTCCCTGTAAATGAACTAAACGTGCTACAAACTTCATTTGAAATAGAGAACGTGCCATGAAAGAGGTCAGTAACATGAAAAAATTTCACGGCAATCCAAGTATATTTATGAGAGTTGGAGCGCGGACAGACGGCCAGACAAAAAAACAACACGCTGTGTTCACTGATGCAGATAGACGGACCTAACTCGATTAAAAAATTGCGTTCCAAGAAATTGTGGATACAAATATAAGCAATTGGAACGCACAAAGCCATAAATCCTGAATTTGGAAATTTGAAGATTTGTAAAATTTTTGATGTCTCCATATTTACTAAAACATCTAAATGTGGAAAAAGGTTTCTGTTTTACAATTCCCGTACTTTTTAAAAGAATACGTAACACAAATACTTCATCCACCAAACTGTCTCGTTGTTAAAATTTTGCAACTTGTTCTTAGATTTTTATACGCTGTTTGGCGAGTGTCAATCGCTAAGTCAAATATTAGTTCTATGTAAGTTCATAGCATACGTTTTATAATTTTTAAAGAACTAGTAATTATTTCAATAGAGTCAAAACACTGTATTAAAAAACTACTGTCGTAAAGGAATTTTCACCTTGTTATTAATATAAACTTTAAAACACACTTATAATTAATTAAAAGGTGACACAAAAATATAAAGATATTATTTAATATAATCCTGAGATCTTTCAAACGCAAACGCGTTCATTTTCAAAGGGAAAATATGACTGATTAGAATAGAAAGTATATTTAAAAACAAAATAAAATACTATGCATACGCAAACGAAGTTCAGTCTATTGCTCTATATAGGGGTGAAAAGATCAGTACATATTTTCAGGAGCTCTTGATATACTTAAGATATTATACCAAATCGCGCGAATATTATAAGAAAGGGCATCGTTGCAAACAGTATCACTCCTAAGTAAAATCTCAATGGATTCACGGATTATGGAACAGTAATGGTTAGATTGAGATTTTACTTAGAAGTGATACTATTTGTAACGATGTCATTTCTTATAATATTCCCGCGATTTGGTATAATATCCTAAGTATTTCAAGAGCTCCTGAAAATATGAACTGATCTTTTCACCCCTATGTAGAGCAATGGAGTGAACTTCGTTTGCGCATGCGTAGTATTTTGCTTTGTTTTTAAATATGTTTTCTATTCTAGCCAGTCATCTTTTCCCTTTGAAAATGAACACGTTTGCGTTTGAAGGATCTCAGGGTTATATTAAATAATATCTTTATATGTTGGTGTCACCTTTTAAGTAATTATAAGTATGTTTTAAAGTTTATAAAATTATTTCGCAAAGAGGTATTCTAATCGTAATAAAATGCAGCAAAACTAATGCGAAATCGCTAGGGAGGAAAGAAAAATTCCGTGATAGAAAGATATCCTACTTAGGAGGATTATTTGTATAATATTCCTATTCTTTTCTCCGTCGGAAATGATTTTCTTTTCTGTTATATGTGTTGTTTTTCTTTATTTAATTGTTTACGTACAAGTCCAAAAGTCCAAAATTAACAAACATTCAAACTCTGCTGTTGAAGCTCTTACCATGTTAATCATTTTAATGGCATAGATCTATTATTTATTTACATTTTCGCATATGCATTTTTTTTCACGCACAGCTCTTGAAGGCATGTTATAGGCTCGCCATGTTAATAATTTTAATGACATGGATCTGTTATTTATTTATGCTTTTGCTTATGCATTTTTTATATAATTGCTATTGAGTAAGTCTTATCACGCTTTTATTATCCATTAGTTGCAAATTTTCATATTAGGTATTTATTTCTAAAAATAGAATGAGAAAATAACAGACAAGCTATGAATTTTTCTATGTATGTAAATAACAAATGGGTTATTCTCTGCAATAGTGCAAAAAGTGCTTCCCAGCCATATAAATGCTCTTAATTTTATTACATTTTTATTTATTTTTATTTTTATTAGAAGATCTAAACATAGTTTATTAGGGGCAGAAAGTAAAATTTAAAAATAAATAAATTTAATATTTAAAAATATAATATATATCATGCAAACATCATTCCCTCACCTTTCCCCCACCTGTACTACCATATTTTATTGCCTATTTCTTTCCATCCAGAAATAAAAATAATTAAAAATACCCTAAGCAAAATAAAGTTCTTATTTGATACATTACAAAAAATAATAAAAATATTAATTTTTACTATTATTATATAGTCTACTCAATCAATTATATGTTTCCCCATGTTAGACCATCATTCCCTCACACATTGCTATTATCTCAAATATCTACCACTAATGAGCAGTAGCAGTCTAGCATCCTTCACAGAGAAGAAGCTATTTTGAGCACTTGTCAGTCCAGCAACATAAATTGGTGGTGTAAGATTTTGTTAATTTTACAGAATTTTTTTTTAGTCAGTATATCCGGAAGCATTTTTATTAGCAGTCATTCCCTCACACAGAATATTCATTTTTTTGTAAATATCAAAAATTTTAATTTTATCATACATTATATATTAAGTGTTTCTCTTAAAAGAAACAGTTTGGATTTCTTCATAATTTTGCATTTTTCCCCTACAACTAGTAAAAATGTCTTATTTCATCATTCCCTCACTTGTCATTCCCTCACATTTTTTATTTTATTTTTTCCACAAATTTTTATTTTATTTTTTTTGTTAAGTCAAATTTTTAAAACAATTTCTGTTGCTATTAAAATCTTCAATAATTAACTGATTTCTTACCATTTATCTAATTTTTATGAAAATTTACATATGCATCATTCAAGTCAGACTGCTGGCCAAATTTGCAAGTATTGTAGAGAACAACCCAAATAATAAATGTTGTGCTTATTTTAAACTCTACGGTGAATAATTTAATTATTGAAAAATAATTTTAAAGATTGTTATATTATGTAGAACCATAGTAATTTGTCATAATATTAAAATATTTATTTGCTTAACCCTTTCGGGACGGGAGCCTTTTACGAAATTTTTAATCGTTTGTCACCGTTTTTTAAAAACAGAAATTTGTGTCTTCTTGATTCGAGAAAATGCGCTGATTAAATAAGGCAAATTTTACAGTAAAATTTTACTGGTGAGGAGAAACAAGGATTCTGAGTGTTTCATGCGGCACGTATACGTGTCGCTCGTCCCCAAGGGGTTAAAATAGATATTTTAATACTATGATATGGTTAGAAATGGACGTAATTTTGACTTACTACTCGCATTTATTTACATTTGTTCCATAGTAATTTGTTTAAATATATTTTTTTAATAAAATTCTTTTTATGCCTATAAAACTGTTCCAATGCTTAAAGAATTACGGCTGCAATCAATTTTATTTAAAAAAGCTTTGTTTTTATTTATTTATTCAGTACTTTAAATATCTTTAAATGTTTACTCATTATGTTAACTTTTGACTTTAATACTTTTCCATATCAATCTAAAATTTGAGAAAACACGTGGCTTTAAACAATTCTAATTTAAACAAGTTGAAAATTGCACGTCAAACGTGGCAAATGAGGTGCGTTCGTACTATAGCTCGTTTTATAAATATTCATATCTTGGTGCAATAGCTGTTGCACTCTTATACAAAAATGGATGAATACAAAATGTAATACGATTATGTATATTAAATTCAGTAATACGGAAATAATAGGATTCCATCTTAAATGGGACGTTATCACCATGGCAACCTAGAATCATTACCTATCATGGGATATATCATTGAATTAATTACCTATGATAGGGTTTAATAGAATGAAGAAAACCTTTATTAATAACTTTTTTAGCTTTCGATTCGATTTTCATAAAATTTTAAATGACTCGAGAAAATTCTGCAAGGAACAGATGTATTAAATTTCAAATTATTCGGTTGGGTAGTTTTCGCACAGTTATATGCGGGCAGACAGACCGGACGACGAGTATAGATGCTACGTATTTATATCCTCCTGAGATCCAAGCAAAATATGATGCATATATTTTTTTAAATATGAGTTTTTTCAACAAATAGGCATCAAAAATGACGTTTTTAAGGAAATTAATAAATTTCGATTTTTAACCATTTGGAAAAATGGTTATTGTTCTCGTCAGGGTAGGAAATGAAAAGCATATCTGAAGGTTTTTATTGGTTTAATCCGCATTTTATTCGTTTGGTGATTGGTCTATACAGTAATCTGTATTTCCCTTTAGTTTCAACAGAGATGGACAACAGAGTGTTGCCACTATGACAAAAAAGTAATAAAAACTACAAAAAAAAATTAATAACTCAGAAACAAATTGAGATACAGCTTTCAAACAAATTGCATTTAAAAGTACATTTTTTTTTCTCTACACGACGATGTAAAAAGTAATATTGTAGGATGTTTAGAAGTTTAAGAATGAAATTTCATTTAAAATGTGTCATCAGATTTCCAAGAAATCTGATGACGGAAAAGCCTTTTCCCGAACAGCCAATGAAATGCTTGGATAATACGCAAGTTTCAGGTGGATAATAACTAAGGAAAATGAAAGAAAATGAATAACAGTTTCTGCCAAAGAGTTAATTTTAATTTGTAAGATTTTCACGTGCAAAAGAAAAATGGAATAAGCCAATTAAAAATAACAAAAAAGATAAATAGGACAGGAATGAATACATATAAATATTTAACACCAAATACGAGTCGTAGGCGATTTCTGTCGCTTGGAATTTTTACGTGTCATAACACTATTAATGTTTAATTCATGGCATACGTAATGTATGATCAACTCCGTGCGATTTTTTTAGGTCTTAAATTTTAGTCTTTGAAAAAATCATTTTCTAAATGGTCGTTGTAATTTGTTAAATTGCTTTTTTTAATTTTGTTTTACAGCACATCCATCTAAATGGATGTTCAGGCCAAAACTCACTTTACAGTAATTAAAAAAATACGAAAAGTATGGGAAAGAATAGAATTTATTATAAAGAACATAAGGCAAGTATTAACATCTGATTTAAAATTGCAAAATAAAAATAGTTTAAACAAATTAAAATAACATAAAAACGAAAATTACCAGCAGAACGTAGCATTCCAACTTGGCTCATTTATTACGTCATTTTGTAAACAAAGTAGTTACCGTTGCCAAAATCCAAAAGCTGAATGTTGATTTTTGATCCATACATTACCAAAACCAATTAGTTTTAGATTGCTACAATGAAATTTAACGCAATAGAAGCCGAAAGCAAAACATCCATTTAAATGGATGCCAGGCCTCAGGAGGTTATAATTACAAACGCATCTAAAAAGAAAACAAATGTGATTAAAATGCAATTTCAATCACTGATTTTATCATCTGATTAAGTCGTTATTGTTAAATTAGAAAAATAAACTTTAAATTTACTATATTTATATAAATTAATAAAAGTCAAATAAACAAAATGCAGTGAAACTTCCATTTAATCCTTTCCGGCGCGGAGTAATTCTGTTTAAAAACTGATGAAATAATGGATTGACACCAGAATTTATAAGCGAATTTATTAGAAAATATGAACTTGCTTATTTTCACGTAAATTATAAATGGAACATTTTAATTAAATATTCTTGGTGCCGTTTGTCAGTTTTGGAATTAAAATTAGGTGTCCCTTTTTATGGTCACCGCCCTTGAAAGGATTAACGAAGTCACATCGTCACACTTAAAAACTTAGTTATGAAGAAAATACGTTAAACAGGAATCAAACGGAAATTAATGAAAGTCCTTCCGGCCAGTGCCGGGAGGAAGAGGTAGCTTTCATATTCCTTATTTTAAAAAAGCCAACTTATATTATTCAAACACACGAAGCTCAATTAAGTGGAAACCGAATGTAGGAGATTCAATACTAATTTTTATCAATACTAAATCATTATGAATGAGAATTTCGCGAAATTAGTCAGCTTTATCCAAGCTGCTTTTATTTAAAGTAACTTATATTTGGCTGCCAAATTCGGCGATTTCTTAAAGTGCCTGCCATTTTAAGACAACATGGTGGATGAGGCTAACCAGTGAACTTGGTTGAGACCTTAGTAATTGCTGTGCATATGCTCACTCACATCGGAATCGGATGATATATACGAGTGCTGTCGCAAGCAAAAAATCAGATTTTTCAAAATGTCACCCACGTTAGAAATTGAAACTGCTATATCTGAGCCATTTTTTAAGATAAAGACAAACAAAAAATGCTCCTGAATCCTTATATCAACGTCAAATACTTAAGAAAGAAACCTTTTTCAATTTCTAATTTTTTTGCACCTCACTTTAAACATATATATTTTTTAATTTAATGGCCGCCATTTTGAAACAAGATGGCTGATGAAGCTGGTCAGCGAACTTGGTCGAGATATTGATACTATCCACATGCCTTCTTCCATCGAAATAGGCGAATACGTGTGGTATCGCGAGACAAATACAAGATCGTTTCAAAGTGTCAGCCATGATAGAAATTCAAAGTGCTATAATTCAACCACTTTTTAAGATATAAACAAAAGAACAAATTTTCAGAAACAAAAACTGCTCCAGAATCTTTGTATCAAGGACAAACACATAAAAAAAAATCTTTTTCATTTTCCAATTTTTTAATACCTTATTTTAAATTTTAAATTACATTTTTTTTAAAAATGGCAACCCCTTTGAAACAAGATGGCGAATGAAGCTGGCCAACGAACTTGGTCGAGACATTGGTATGTATTATGTACAGACCAAGTTACATTCAAATCGGTTCATAAACACGCCTGTTATCGCGTGACAAAAATCAGGTCGTTTTAAAATGTCAGCCACAACAGAAATTCAAAATGTTATAACTCAGCCATTTTTTTAGATATAGACGAAACAAAACCTGTTCCGGAATCTTTGTATTAAGGTCAAACACATACGAAAAAACTCTTTTCATTTTCCAATTTTTTGGTATCTCATTTTAAATTTACTTTTTTTTAAATTTTTTTAAATGGCCGCCATTTTGAAACAATATGGCGGATGAAGCTGGCCAACGAACTCGGTTGAGTTATTTGTATGTACTATGTACACACCAAGGTACATCCAAATCGGTTCATAAATACGTCTGTTATTACGTGGCAAAAATCAGGGCGTTTCAAAATGTCAGCCACACTAGAAATTCAAAATGCTATAACTCAGCCATTTTTTAAGATATAGACGAAACAAAAACTGCTCCCGAATCTTTTTATCGAGGTCAAACACATAAGAAAAAAATATTTTTCCAATTTTCAATTTTTTGGTACCACATTTCCAATTTAAATTTTTCTTAAAATTTTAAATGGCCGCCATTTTTAAACAAAATGGCGGATGAAGCTGGCCAACGAACTCGGTCGAGACATTGGTCTGTACTATGTATAAACGAAGTTACATCCAAATCGGTTCATAAATACGCCTTTTATCGCGTGACAAAATTCAGGACGTTTCAAAATGTCAGCTTCGCTAGAAATTCAAAATGCTATAACTCAGCCATTTTTTAAGATATAGTCGAAACAAAAACTGCTACGGAGTCTTTGTATAAAGGTCAAATACATAAGAAAAAAATATGTTTCCATTTTCAATTTTTTGGTACCACATTTCAAATTTTAAATTTTTTTGAAATTTTTAAATGGCTGCCATTTTGAAACAAAATGGCGGATGAAGCTGGCCAACGAACTCGGTCGAGACATTGGTATGTACTATGTACACACCGAATTTCATCCAAATCGGTTCATAAATACGAGAGTTACAGTGTGACATAGGTCAGATATATATATATATATATATATATATATTGATATATATATATATATATATATATCAATTTTGAACGGAGGGTGGTTTCGGGGTCTGGGGGTCATGATCGATGAAAATATACCAAAATTTTTTGAAATCGCTTTCCTCCGAACGGCTGCAATAGGTAGCTTTTTGTAAAGAAAGCTACCTAAAATTTGTATAATAAAATACACATGCATGAAATGAAAAATACACAGAAAATGGAAATATTGGAAAAATGTATTTTAATTCGGGCAGTAACTTTTTCTATGCAATGTAGACATGTGAGAAAAATTTAATTAGTATAATGTATTAAAAAAAATAATAAAGAGAGGTAAACAAAAACTGAAGTGTAGAGTCACTTTTCTCTTTTTTTTTTCAGTACAGTAGAACCTCGATTATCCGAAGTAATTGGAACCGACCCTCTTTCAGAAAATCGAAATTGTCGGATAATCGAGAATGCTTCAATTTTGAGTTTAAGGAGAAATATATGCAATATTTCTTATTATGGTAACAAGTGCTTAATAAAAATAAAGCAATATCAAAATAGAAACAAGAATAAATTACCTGAATTCTAATTTTGAAATTAAGTACCTTTTACATATATTAAAAGAGTTTGAAAAAAATGTTTTGTTTGTCGTAGTTTCGATTGCCTTTGCTTTGAAGCTCTATCACGGAGTTTTTTTAATGATATTAGTTCACCAGTATCATAGCCTTTCTACTGCTCCAGCCATGGCAAACCTTTTGCAAAAAATTCAAAAGCTTCAGAATTGCTAATTTGTTCATTTTCTTCGTTCCACTCCGCAGTTTACGGGAGCTCAAGTTAAATTCAAAGGAACTCTAAGAAAGGGAATCGAAAATATTTATGTGTACTCGTAGTTCGAAAAGGACCGCTTGAACACAAGAAATATGATAGTTAAAAAAAAATCAAAATGTATTTTGCACACAGGGAATGTGCTAGTAAAAAAAAGAGTGCTTTAAAAAGGGATTTCGGTTAACCGAGAATTTCGGTTAAAAGAGTTTCGGATAAAAGAGGTTATACTGTATTTCAATTCTTGAACTTAAAAAAAGTCTGTAATATTACTTTGTATAGGTTTCTCATAAAAAATACACTGTTCATAAAAAAAAAATCGCATTTTTATTAAGTACCCGAACAATTCATCTGCAACATTCTCGTGAAACTGCACTCTTCTTTTTATTGTATCGAAGGCTTTTAGTATTTCTTCTTTTGAATGGAAAATGATATGATTAAATAAATAAAAAATTTCATTTTCATACAATCCGCTGAAATAAATTCACACACCCATCGCAACAGCAATCTCTCTGTTTGAATGTTGTACACGCACGAAAGTGGAATAAACTTCGTCATATAGAATACATTTTTCGTAATACGGAGATTAATTTGCATGTTACTGGTGTTCAAATTCAAGGTTCAGCAGAAAATTTCGTTAAAAAGAAGACCTCGTTAAATAGGCGACTTCATTAAAGGGAAGTTCGACTGTACTTTAAATTTGTAACCTGTTTATATGAAACTAACTGAAATCTTTATACTTTAATGAAAAGACAAAAGGAAAAATAACATTTTTTTCACCAATATTCCATCGAATATCATTCTTTATATTTTAAATTTTGAAACAATTTAACTCCTTGTACCACCGTGTTGTATATCTGCAACATACCTAAAAGCCAATGTTAGTTAAGGTATCCGCACTGCTTCGGAAGTGATTTTTTGAAATTTTCTGTTGTTATCCATTTTTTATAATGACATTTATTTTAAAACGTTGAAAAAAAATATAAAAATTTTAGCAGTTACCCAGAAGTAATTTTTTAAAGAGAAAAATAGTCAAAATTAGGTCAAAAATTGACGTTTCCGTGAAACGTGATAACTCAAAAATGAAACAATGTATTGACATTTTGTAAATTGCATAATAAATAGAACAACTTTCTCTAGGACTTAGACTTCACACATTATAATAGAATCTCTATCTCAGATGATATGGCAGTTAAAGTACTAATGTAATGAGAAATTCGCAAAATTTGTCTCAAGTTTGTCATTTATACCTGTGTGAATATAAAACTATTTAATATATTATCATGAGTGTAGTCTATTCCCTCAAAAGACATTTGTAAAAGAAGTACAAATTATTTCGTGGCGTTTCATGCATAAATTTTTGTTTTAGGATGTTTTGCGCATAGTAAAAATCTGAAAAACTTCATTTTGAGAAAAAGCTAAAAATAACTTTTAAACACAATTCAAAAGCAGTAATTGCTGTAACTTTAAACGGCTGCAACTCGAGTTCTATTTTAGATACAGACAAAATTTAAACAGATTTCGGTAGTTAAAAGATTCAATTTTAATATTATTGCAAAAATGAAAAATCGATATTTTGATCGAAAATTACGTTTTAAAGATGTTCGGATACCTTAACCGCTTCAACGGCAGCAGAGATATGGAAACAGTCTTCTTACCCCCCTCCCCCCGACTTACTTGTTACCCGGCTGCCCTTGAAGTTGTTAAACAGTGAGCTTTAAAAGACGATTTTGTTTATTGCTGCTATCTGCCTCAATATTCCGCTTCTATAACAGTTAATGTGCATTGTTTATAGAATTCTCAATAGACGGAAATACTCAGTTAATTTTTCATGGCAAAGTTTTATTTATCATTTGATCAGCTTCACATCGTTATTGCTAAAATGAACTTCGTAAATTTTGCAAAATTAAAAAGGCTGGAGACGTCTAAAAATAGATCTTTTACAAAGGTAAATTCGTGTACTTTACAATTTTGTATTAGAAAATCGACAATATTTATTAGAAGTATAGAATTTTCCGTTTATTGCAACCATGAAAACAATACATTTTATTCAATATTTTATTATTTTTTTTTCTGCGTTCTAAGTAATGTAAGGGGCTGACCATGAATGATGTCACAATTTTTTCAAAATTTTTGAAACCCTCCCCTCTTTTGTCAGAAAGTGTCACACTTCACCATACCCCCTCCCCCCTTGTCACGCTATATTACTACATAATCATACACTGGCAGTTTAGAAACAAAACACTACGTTATAGATCACATATCAAATTTTATTTTTAAACTTTAACTAGGTGTTTTAATGACATTTGTGAGCTTAACAATTTTAACCAAATGTGTGATGTCACACTTCGTCTTACCCCTTCCCACCGGGGTCGTCGCGAAAAAACTTTCTTCTCTTACGAGAGGAAGTCTAAGAGAAGAAAGTTTTTTCGCGACGGCCCCGCTCCCACCCCCTTGTCAGAAACTATCACAATTTTACGAACTTCTCCCCCCGCCCCTCCAAGCGTGACATCATTTGGGCTCCTAAGTATGAATAGTTAATTATTTCTTGCGTTTTGCATGCATTTTATACACTTTATTTTTTATTCGGAAAATATTAAATTTATTTAAATAATTTGAGACAAGCTGTAGACATTGGGCGCCCACTCGGAGAAGGGTGGGAGTGGACATACCACCCTCCCTTTTTTTGATAATTTAGCTATGAACATTTTATCTCTCATAATTTAAAATAATAATACATAATAAAATTTATTTTTCACGAGTTACTTAAACTAATTAAACTCAAACAGTTAAAACAAGTTGGAAATTGCTCGTCAAACGTGGCAAATGAGGTGCGTTCGTACTATAACTAGTTTTATAATTATTTTTTGCACCCCATATTGTACTGAATGTGTATTTATTTGCAATTCATAAGTGCATAGTCTGTAACATCATTAAAATACACTTGCAATAATTTTTTCCCATTCCCCTTAATGTAACGGAAAACTTTTGACTGTCCCTGTAATTAAGCTATACATACGATTTTCATGAAATTTGAAATGGCTCGACAAAATTTTACAGCAATTATATATTTAAAATTTCAGCCCATTCAGAAAGCTGTAACATCATTAAAATGCACTTGCAATAATTTTTCCCATTGGCTTTAATGTAAAGAAAAACTTTTGACTGTCCCTGTAATTTAACTATACATCCGATTTTCATAAAATTTGAAATGGCTCGACAAAATTTTACAACAATCATATATTTAAAATTTCAGACCATTCGGTTGGGTAGTTTTTGCTCTATTATATGCGGACGGACGGACAGACAGACGGACGGACAGACAGACGGACTGAACGACGACTATAGGTGCTACGTATTTATATAATTACGAACGCACCTAAAAAGATTGTTGAGGATGTACAAATGTTGCTATTTAATATAATAAAGAATCTGGTTATCGTAAAATTCCCTCACCACACGCACACATTCAAATCTCTGCTTTCCCACATCTGTATATTACTTTCTGCCGTTTCCGATGCTGGAAGAAATTTACAATTAATAAAATTTTTGCAACTAGCTTAACAATACGAAGATGTTAATTTTCCATGAAAGACTCAAATGAAAACTCTTAACCCATACAATAAAATAAAGTTGATTGTGTATGTGTGTCTGTCCGCAATGGTTCGAAAAGTCTACCGCACGTAGAACGCCGAAAATTTGTATCAAGACAAAGGCAGGTCCTGCGAAGCTCCGATTTTACCTTTTTAGGTGCGTTCGTAAATTATATAAATACGTAGCACCTATAGTCGTCGTTCAGTCCGTCCGTCCGCATATAACAAAGCAAAAACTACCCAACCGAATGGTCTGAAATTTTAAATATATGATTATTGTTGCAAAATTTTGTCGAGCCATTTAAAATGTTATGAAAATCGGATGTATAGTTTAATTAAAGGCACAGTCAAAAGCTTTTCTTTACATTACGGGCAACACTGTAAAAAAAAAAAGGACTAAAAAACGGAAATACTACTGGCAATCTAGACGCCAGTACTATTTCCGTTTTTTTACGGGAATTTTTACTTATAAATTACAGAAAAATTTCCGTTTTTAATCAGAAAAACGGAAAAATTTCTGTAATTTATGGGTAAAAATTCCCGTAAAAAAAAATGGAAATAGTACTGGCGTCTAGATTGCCAGTAGTATTTCCGTTTTTTAGTCCTTTTTTTTTTTTTTACAGTGAATGGGGAAAATTATTGCAAGTGCATTTTAATGATGTTACAGCCTTCCGAATGGTCTGAAATTTTAAATATATAAATGCTGCAAAATTTGTCGAGCCATTTAAAATTTTATGAAAATCGGATGTATAGTTGAATTACAGGGACAGTCAAAAGTTTTTCGTTACATTACGGGGAATGGGAAAAAAATTATTGCAAGTGCATTTTAATGATGTTACAGACTATTCACTTATGAAGTGCAAAACAATATATATTCAGTACAATATGGGGTACAAAAAATAATTATAAAACTAGTTATAGTATGAACGCACCTCATTTGCCACGTTTGACGAGCAATTTCCAACTTGTTTTTAATTAGCATAGATGCTAATTTAAAAGCGTAATGAGTATCACAAAATGGTTTTACGCCGCAGATCGTTGCGATTTCTTAAGATTTCCTGTATTTATCAAGCAGAGACAAAACGAAAGAGATAAAAGGTTCAGCTTTTTTTTTCGCGTTTCAACATCGGCTTAACAAATCGAAAAAACGAAAAATCACCATTATGCTTTTCCGGTTCTAATAGTGTTACCCGTTTAAGAAATATATTTTTATTTACACTTTCAATTAATATTTTCCGTACGTTGAATTGGTGTTTTTTTTCCCTTCCGTATGTTTAAAAGTCCCCATCTGTCCTCCTGTTCGGAATACGAAAAAACCAAAAAGTACCCTCTTATATAAAAAATACCCGCTTGATAGTACCTTTTCCTTTCTTAAGAAGTCTTCTAAAAAATATTAATACTAACCATTTCAAAAAATTATTTTGTAAAGCCTTCTTCGAGTTTTCCGTTTTTTCTGTAACTTTTTAAAATCTGCATCCGCTCTTCTGACCGAAATACGAAAAAAAAACCCCACTTAACCAATGCACACTTCCCTTTATCTATCTTACTTCTACGGTATAAAGTAATATTAATATGAACCTTTAAAAAAATATATTTTTTCCGAACGTCGTTTTGGGAGTTCTTTTTTTAATTTATAGTAATTTGAATCCGCTTTGAAAATCAAAATACAAAAAAAAAATACCCACTTCATCTCGGTACCTTTTCCTTTCTAACGACGTCTTCGGTTAAAAAAATATTAATATTTACTGTATCACTATACACACACACACACACACACACATATATATATATATACAGGGTGAGTCTAAAATCATGGAACAAACTTTAAGGGGAGGTAGGGGACATCACAAGGATTCAGATTTGCATAGCAACCCATGGTCGGAAACGCTTTCCTTGTGTAGTAGCGGTAGTGACGACGCAAAACACAAGAAAGACAGGACACAAATAAGAGGAGAAAGCTTGCTTATTAAGGAAAAAGAACATTAAAGAAATAATGATAGTCATCAAAGTAGGTGTTCGAAATTATGACCCCGTGCCGTGATGCATGGAAGCGCATCTCCGGTGCATGGAAGATCTAATGTTCTGGAAAATACCGGGTGTGTCCCGGACTTCCCCAGCAGCTGTCACGATGCTTGGAACAAGTTTCTCAGCACTTTCCAGCATTGTCCCGGCATTTTTGTAGCACTAAGAATAATAAACATGTTTTCTCTCCCTGTTTGTGTCCTTTCTTTCTTGTGTTTTGTGTTGTCACTACCGTGCCAGGAAAACATTTTCGACCATGGGTTGCTATGCAAATCTGAATCCTTGTGATGTCCCCTACCTTCCCTTAAAGTTTTTCCCATGATTTTAGATTCACCCTGTATACACAGGGTGATTACAATTAAAGTTGTACCTTCAAAGACCCGTAAAAAAGGAACCACTCGTCAGAATGACCTGATATTTAAGCTGAATATACGCGAAGTAACGAGAATTTATTTTGTGAAAGAAAAAAAAAGTTGAAAAGTTGACCAATAGATGGCGCTGTACTCGTCATAAGTTGCTAATTAAAAGACGTGACATGTCGTTGTGGCACTCTTTGTTCAAAGCCTGTACTCCACGACAAGGTGGTGCCAAAGCGGATAGGAAAAAATCGGTTTTTAATTGTTCCTAGGCTAATAACAGTAGAAAAAGCAAAACAGAAATAGTTTTATAATTGTTTTAATATGACTGTTTTCTATTTTTTCGATTTTGGTTGCAGATTTTTTTTAAAAAGGTACTTTCAGTGTCGAAACCGGTCCCGAAAGTGAAAGTACCTTTATTATAAAAATCTGCAACCGAAATCGAAAAAGTAAAAATAGCCATATTGGTGATCGAGCTCAGCTATCCTATGCAGAAAAAAATTGTGTACAAATATTCAACTTTAAACGAGAAATTCGAAAATAACCTGCCCAGTGGTTTAACATTAGGGAGCGAGTGTTTTCAAGTGAGTGAAGAGTTCCCTTAAACCCTTTAATGTCTGGAATTTCTTCAATGCAATTGCCGCACAGTCACTGTTCTTGTAAAAAAGCTTCACAAGCAGAGCCCGACCCTCCAATGATAGTCATGACTATCTTCTCAGACGCAGAATAACAGAAACTGCATGGTCCCAACTTTTGTATCACATTGTGCAATGTGTCACATCTTTTAATTAGCATCTTATGACAAGCACAGCGCCATCTATGGGCCAACTTTTAATTTTTTTTCTTTCAGAAAACAAATTCCCACAGCTGAAATATCAGGTCATTCTCACCAGTGGTTCTTTTTTTACGACCTTTTGAAAGTGCAACTTTAATTATAATCAACCTGTATATTTTCTGGAAGTCACTTTCGCCAGCCTTCCCCCCCCCCCCCCTCCTCTCTCTCAGTGCCTTTGAAGATAGTTTCCCGTTTTAAGTTTGATTTAGAAAATTTTCGGGGGAGTTTTCGTCTCTGCGCATGCGCTGAGAAACCTCTTCATTTTCAACAGAGAAAGATATCATTTCGAATTTTAAAAGACGGATGGGGAAGGGTTATATTATTTAGGTTTTCTCAGGAACTTTTGATCAGAAGTGAAAGTCAAATATATCTAAACTTTAGCAGTTAAATCGGAAATCACTATAACGATGATCCCTTAGTTCGATCAGATAGATTTTTATTTAAAAATATAAAATCACACAGATTCTTGTGCATACGATGCCGAAGTCAGAAGGATACCAACATTAGGTTCGTTTGAAAAGATTTTCGTTTCAAAATATAAAATCATTTTACACTGATTTTCGGTATAGTTAAGGCTATTCTCACAGGCTTTGGACAGAGGCGTAGCCAAGATTTCGTTTCGGAAGGGGTCCAGAATTTTCCTTTCAGCTTATATATATAGTAAACCTGTCAAGATAAAATCGCAAACGTTTATGAAAAATTCCGTTTTACACAGGTTTTCGCGTTTGCAGGTGTAATTGTATAATATTCTTTTCGATATCACTATGGAACATTTCCATTTAAGACAGAATTCCGTTATAGGCAGATTTCCTTTTTATAAGTTTTGTGTATTTATATAGTATATATATTTATGTTATATGAATAGTAAAACCTGCCAAAATAGTAATTATCTATAACAAAATCCTGCCTTAAGCGGAAGCGTTACATGGATTAATATGAATTGCCATACAATTAAATTTGCTAAAAACCTGTTTTAAAGGGGATTTTCACCGCTCTTTAGTGAGACAGACAAAAACCTGTGAAAGCGGAATCTTTCTATAACAGAATCCTGTCTCAATAGGAAGAGTTTCAGGATCCTGACGGAACGAACAATAGATCTTATTCAGGTAGTGTATCTTAGACGCATAATTAATTACACTTCTTTAAACGAAAGCTTGTCTAAAATCAGGGGTCTGTCCAGGCTTTTTTCACAGGATCCTGGTTTTGTGAAATTGTGAATTTTTTTTTTTTTTTTTTTTTGGCGAAAATTCTAGTTATAATTTTGTGAATTTTAAATTATCGATGTCTTCATGTTCTATCCCTCATATATAAAAAGCTAAGTAATATGCTCTTTGGTGAGTTAAACTGCTTACTTACAGGCCAGATTTTATTTTTAAATGACTAAATTTGTGAAAAGTTCAATTTGAAGGCGAAAAAATTCTCTGAAATGTCTATTTAAGAGACAAATAATTTTGTGAAGGGTCCTGTTTTGGGATAAAATGTTTTGTGAAGGGTCCTGTTTGGGGATAAAAAATTTTGTGAAGGGTCCTGTTTTAAGATAAATTATTTTGTGAAGGCTCCTTTAAAGGACATAAAATTTTCCTAAACATATCCCTGCTAAAATGGAACTTTTTTCCAGCCCCTTGCGATCACTATTGACAGGATTGACTGTGTATGTTGAAATATTACGAGTAACTTTAAGAATTTAGGTATATCTTTATTTAATTAATTTTAAAAAAAAGCATGGATAAAAAAAGTAACACCAATCTCTATAACTGCAGTTAATAATACATTGAAGTTACATCAATATATTTATACCAGTGAAAAGATTTTACAAACACTATGGTGTAAAAAACTGAGCGCATACTGAAGAGTTCAAGTTTAATTTTACATAACATTTGCCTGCAATAAAGTTCGGATGAAGTGGTTAACTTTAAAACAGCAATTTCCATGTTTAATTTCTTGCCATTGAATTAAGAAGTTTTCTGCAATAGATATTCGATAAGGATTTCACATAAGTGTCAATCGCGTGAGCCGTTAATTTCCCATGGGAGTATTTGAGATAAGGTTTTAATCTTTAAACAAAAAGGTCTTGCAATTTCAGCTACAGAAACTAGTAGTGTAAGAAGCACACGATTAAATATAGTTGATGCTGGAAAAAATAGATTTGTTAAATTGTCTAAAACAGCCATAATTCTTTTGGGCTTCTATGATTCCTTATTTTTGATACCATATTCGATCTAATAGTTGTTTCCAATACAGTAAAATCTGTCTAAGGCGGACTCTGTGTAAGCCGGAAATTCTTCTACCACGAAAAGATTTTCAAGTTCCGGCGAATCCATAGAAAATAACATTGATACGTGCTGCATAAGCCGGAATCTGCCTAACGCGGAAACTGGAAGGTTTTTAAGGTCCCGCCGAAAACAAATTTTTGTGTAAGACGGAAAAAAGGATATTTTAAAAATGAAAAGCATCCGGTATATAAAACTTTAAAATTGATAGATAGATCAAATATATATAAATAAATACATATAAAATAAAAATAATTAATAAAAACATATTTTTACGCATTCATTTGCTTATAGATAGAGAATTTTAATTATGAAATTTTGAATTTTTGCGGATTTAATGAAAAGGAAAAGAAAATGTGTAGTTTGTATTTGTTCACTCGAAAAAATTTTATTTTTATTTATAATTTTTAACCCAAATAAATTTCTATTTTTTTTTTTTACGGTAAAAAAATTTAAAATATGCATTTTTATTTTTCCATCACCCTTATAATAAAAAAAATATATATATATATAGGCCGATATTCTAAAAGTAAATATAAGACTACGAGATTTTTATAACAAGTTATACATTCAAAATTTAAAAAGCAATTTTTAAAAATCATAATTTTCGTAAATTATTTGGATAATGGAAGAAAAATAAATTAAAATAGTATAGTTTAATTTTACACAGGTATTCGGTATGTATCTAATTCGCTAAGAAAAATGAGTTTATCTTTGTAAATAACTTTAAACAATCGTAAATAAAAGGAAAATGTCGATTGAACAAATAAAAATGCGCACATTTTTGTCTTTTATATTCATTAAATTCATAAAATGTAAAATTTTATACTTAAAACTCTTTCTCTGTTAAAGAAAAAAAGAAAAAAAAAAGCATACGCGTCGAATTGACTATTCTCTTTAAAAAATTAAAAAAAAAAAAAAAAAAAAATACGCAATATTTTTTTTCGTTTTTATGGATTTTCCTAAGGCGGAATATTGCCTACAACGGAAAACTTTCGCGGTCCTGATCGATTCCGCCTTAGACAGATTTTACTGTATCTGGCCTTCTTTAGGGAAGTTAAATTTTCGTAACAAATTTATTTGTGATGGATTAGCATTTTTTTGGAAGTATTAGGATGTGTAAAAATAATAGTGGTTTCTGTTATTGTACTTCCCAATCAATTTATTTTGGATGGTTCGAAACAAATATAAAGCATTCTCCAAGTTCAGCAGTAAGCTCCGGACTTTGGTACATGGATTAGCTTCAGTCTATACTTTCGATTTCTCGTTGTTTTGGGGCTACTTCAGTCAGGCGAAAGATCCGCTCGCTAGTGCTAATCCTATGGAAGAAATTTATAAAGATATCTCGTTAGCATTTCAACATTTTTAAATGATTTTTTTTGCGTTGGATTGCTGAGGTCGATCTGTACAAAAGGCTGTTTTTTACTTTTTGAATTTTGATTACAGATTTTTTTCATGAGGATGCTTTCACTTTCGAAACCGGTTCCGATAATGAAAGTGTCTTCATTAAAAATACATGTAAAGGAAATCGAAAAAGTAAAAAACGGCCTTTGTATAGATTAATCTCAGCTATCCAATACAGAAAAAAAAAATCATTCAAAAATATTGAAATTGAAACGAGATATCTTTATAAATTTTTCCATAGGACTAGCATTAGCGAGTGGGTCTTTTCGCTTGACTGATGTCACCTCTTAAAGACAAAATGTCACCCAAGACCTTCTTCATACGCAAAACTCTTATTGTCACCATTAAATTTCTTGAAGCAACGTTAAACTTAGTGTTCCCAAGTCGTAATTGGGACCAACACAAAGGCAATGTTGAATCCAGACATTTTTTCCCGGGTGGTATTTCTGCAGTTCTAGAAGGGACACTGGAGCTCCGTGGAGAGGGGTTAGTACTTCTAGACAATTAATAAGCATAAAATCCCAAAATTTCCGATTGCATCCTTAAACAACTTGGCATGAGGATCAAGAACCTCAGTATATTTCAGCATTCTCAGTTGCACTCCTAAAAATGTATAGGTCAGTGCATCCATTTAAAATGATGCCCCCCCCCCCCCATACCATGATTCCACGACCTATGTATCGATGCCTTTCACGGGTGTTTTCAGCCTTATTGCGTGTGATTTTCGCCCTCCACAAGGCAACACATCTGTAATAACTCTCCAAAAATAATCAGGATTCATCGGTAAAGAGAACTCGGCTCCAGTCCGTGGTACTCCAAAGGTTAATATCTCTGCACCACTTTAACCGGGCGCATTTCGCTGTCAGAGTTAGTGCAATACAAATCATGGGTCTTCTTGCATGCAGTCCTTTTTATACAACCTGTCACTCCATGTAAATCTGGATAGTCGCGTTCTTGTTGCTGCAGCGAACTTCCTTGCAATCTGAACTGATGTCAGTTGCCTGTTTCTTTTAGCAATCGTTGCCAAATAACGGTCCTGAGAGTCAATTGTGGCACTTTTTTAACCTGATTTGGTTGCGTATGCACATTACCAGTGTCTTTAAACTGTTTCCACATTTTTGACATGGCACTTTTGGCTTTTTTAAGTCTGTTATAGACCCCTGGGAGTGTTTGCCCTGCTTCTATTCTCCCTATCGCTCGTTATTTCTCACAATCTGTCAAATGTCTTCTGAACGACGTACTCCACTTACTACAAGAGAAAATTTTACCCAACTACGCGTACAATCCTTGAAATTAGAATTCAAATCACCCACGTGCACTCATTTTCACACGAGAACGAAAGAACGGGTTGAAAAATTTGCATATTTTTCTATAGCGAGGGTTAATCCCATCGGACTACGTCACAACGTTGACATTGAGTTACCAATAAATCACCATTCATTGAAGTTACCTTAACAGAATTAACATAAAGGACTTTTGTATGGTTATTCCTTTAATTTTTCTCGCCAGTGTATTTTGAAAGTGGACCAGTCCAAAAATAAAGTTACTTTTATTAATTGCAGGCAGCAGATTTAAAGTAATTGATAATATTGTCCGTTATAAAGTGAACAAAGATAAGGGTCACAAAACTGAACCATTGTGCCGTTATTGCGTTCGTGTAAACTCGTCTTTTCCCATAAGTGTCGGCAACAGTTTGTCCCATCGAAATCCAAGATAAAGAAGTTTTACATTTAATCTAGTTACAGTAAATTTGTGAAAGCAAAACAGCCAATAGCGGTTATACTTGCATAACTATCCTTCCGTCTCGGGACATTAAAATGTTTCCGTTTACCAGAGGATTCCGTGTTCACAGAAAACCTGTCAAAAAGAAAAAAAAAATACAATTGGAACAAGTTCCATTTCAAGTAGGTTTCAAACATTAGCAATCATAAATATATAGTGATTTTTCGTCGAGTCTTGAATTGTCTTCCTTTGAGATATGTCATCGTCACAGATTTTACTGTAATGCAATTGCACTCTTCAGAGGTATACTATACAGTGGGTACGTTTTAACAGTTTTAAGGCTGTTCGTAACTGCTCTGCTCAACAAGCGCAAAACGTTTTGACACATTTACAAATTCATTTTTTAACGGAAAGGTATAAAATTGGAAAGCCTGGCCATGAAAGCGATTTGGAATTGAACTGTTTTTTTCCATTTTCTGATCAATCAATTACTTATTGAGTTATAAGCCATATTGATCACGTGACATACCCGTTTTTCGCCCGCTCTTGAGTGCTCTTTCTTCCTTCGCGTGGAAATTCGGTTCAAAACGCCCACTTTGCCACTATTTTCTGAAAGATCTATTGCGTTTTCAAAAAAATGAAAAAGAAAAAAAAAAAAAAAACTCGATTACATAGTTTCTGAACAACACCACCAGCTAGTTTCATGCAGTTTCGAACAAAAATAAATTAAAACTTATGTCAGAAAGTTGCCCTTTTGGATTTGAGAGCACCCTTAATGGACTCTGTAAAAATGGGAAGTGTTTATAACGGAAACCTGTCTAAAACGGATTAGCCCTTAGTCCCGTCGAAAGACATACCTCTGAATTAAACCTTCTAAGACGAACATCTGTCTAAAGCGGAATTTTTCATAGGCGCTTTTTAATTCCGTCTTAATCGTTTTTACTGTTTTATCCATGATTCAATATACCAGTTCTTCGTTCAGGGGGGGGGGGGGGGGTCCGGACCCCTCCTCCTCCTGGCTACGCCACTGGCCTTGGCTACGTCAGTCTTTTGTTTAAAAACATAAAATCAAAACAGACTGGAACGGGCTTAGCACACCTGTTCTACTCTGTAGAAAGCAGTGAGATCACCAAATACAAATCCCTTTGGATAGATTTTCATTTAAAAATAGAAAATCATACAAAACTGAGAGTGCACGCTGCCGAAGGCAGTGGGTTAAATGAGCGTATTTCAAGTAAAATTCTGTAATACTAATCATCCAAAAGAATCCAGGATACTTTTTTAACCCTATTCAAAGAAAAAAGATTAGATAAAACTAAAACCACGAATGGCATTACTTTTTTAGTGATATTTCCATATACAATGAAACTTCTACTTAACGAAGCCTCGTCGTTACATTTAAATACTTCGTTATGAAGGAAATTCGTTAAATAGGAATCAACTCAAATTCATGAAATTTGTATAATAAAATACATATGCATTAAATGAAAAATACACATAAAATAGAAATATTGGGAAAATGTATTTTAATTCAGGCAGTAATTTTATTTTTTTAATGCAATGTAGACACATAAGAAAAATTTTATTAGAATAATGTCTAAAAAATCATATAATATTTGAGAGGTAAATAAAAACTGAAGCGTAACGTAACGTCTCTTTTTCTCAGTATTTCATTTCCTTAACTTTTAAAATGTCTATAATATTTCTTTGTTACAGGTTTCCTTCTATATACAAAAAAAAGTTTTGAGTTGGAAATGGACCAATGAAAATCTGCGTAGATATATTCCCGGCAGATCGGCATCCAATTTGAATGCTTAAGCTTAGCCTTTCTTCGTTAATATTAAGAAAACTGTTGCATACAAAAATATGAAAATCGGTAGTATTATAGAGAAATGTTTGATAAACACGCTGATGCAGACAGTTTTCAAATCGAAGAATTATTTTAAGAGATATTTAATGCCAAAGTTGGACAAAATCGTTCCATTAAAAAAGTTTTATAGGGGTAAAAACTATACATAGAAATTGAATCATTTTTAGATCATTTTATGTGTCAGAATTTCCCGGTGTGCAGACTGCATTTAGTTTTTTAATTGGACTCATTTTTTGAGGTTATATTTCTATTTTAAATTCAAATTTTCAGCATTTAGAGAGATATTTTTTACATATTTTAGAAAATTGTATTAATTTAAACTGTTACCAACTGTATAAACAACGCAACCATTATTTGTTTGCTTCAAATTAAAAATTTATTTTACACGTGACTATTATAAACAGAAAATATAAAAAGCAGGAACTCATTGAAAATTACGTCATAAAAACTATATTTATACGTGAATTTTAAAAGAGAAAGAATATTGTAAAATAATAAGTTCATTAACATGCGTTAGAAGTCTTAAATAGGAGAATTTACGTCACATTACACTTATTACGTAAAATGAACAAAAAATAATATTGCAAAACAGTTTAAATTTAAAAATTGCGCGAGACATTTATTTGATATTTTAAGATGATCATAATATTTCATTTCTAACAAAAGTATTTTTACGTGAATATTAAAAAGAGAAAGAAAAGTTTGGTGAAAATTACGTCAGATTGTAATTGTCAGATTCAAATTATAATTCAATCTTCGGAAATCTTTTTAAAGTCGATCAAATTAGCGTGCTGTTAGAGTCTGCGGTGTCTGAACGGGGGGTTGACGAGCTTAGCTCGTAGGGGGCGGAGCGCCCCCTAGTCTTATAAAAAATACACTTTTAATAAAAATTTTCTCGCTTTTTTAAGTATCCGAACAATTCATCTGTAACATTTTCGTGAAACTGGAATCCCCTTCTTCTTGTATCGAAGGCTTTTTAAATTTCTTCTTTTGAATGGAAATGATTAAAAAAATATTTTCTTTTTCATACAATCCTCTGAAATAAATTCATACATACGTCGCAACAGCGAACTCCCCGTTTGATTGATGTACACGCACAAAAGTGGAATAAACTTCGTTATAAGGAATATATTTTTCGTAATATGGAGATTAATTTCCATGTTAATGGTGTTCAAAGTCAAGGTTCAGCCGAAAATTTCGTTAAGTAGAAAACTTCGTTAAATAGGGATCGTTAAAGGGAAGTTCGACTGTATCACATTTTATTCATTTTTTCATATACAGTACAGCCCCGATTATCCGCGGAATTATCCAAGGACATCGCGGATAACAAAAATCGTGGGTAACCCGAAAAAGACTGAAAATAGGGTGCAAGCACTAAAAAAAGAAAATTCAACATAAAATCAATGTTTTAGTGTACAAAAAACATAATAAAACGTTTAAAATACATACATATGCACAGTACAGCAGAAGCCTTTGCTTTACGTCTGAATCACTAACGTAAAGGTCGCCACCAGTGGCCGAGAGGTTCTGCTCTCGAAGCTGGTAGATGGGAAGTGCTGGGTTCGCGCCCGTCGGCCTAATCGTTCGGAGTTTTCGTGGTTTTCTTCGAACCTTGGATTTCCAAGCGTTAATACGGGTTAGGTTCCCTTAGAAAGACCCCCTACGAAGGCCACCCCCCCCCCCCCCCTTAGGGCCTATATACCTCGTGTTGATAATTGGCCGTCATAAACACAACCAACCGACCACAAAAATAAAGAACATTAACCAAGAAACAATGCCATACAAAAAGTGTTGAGTCACACCTTTAAAAAAAAATCAGTCACTTTTTTTTTGCTTCTTACTTCGGAAACACCTTTTATATCTCAAAAATGAAGCTATTCTTGATATGCTCCCCTGGAATTTATCATAATAGTCTTATTTAATTGTTAAATAGTTTAATTGCTGTGTTTACGTTTTGTTAATAAAATCAAGAAAAGACGTCAAGGCTTCATATCTGATATTTTAAACATGGCAACCGAATCTAGAAATATTCTTCTATTACTTTCGAATACATGAATTTTTCTGTTTATATTTATTAGTAGGGCTTATTGTATTTTCCTTGCTGTTGGCTTAAATTTAATAAAAAAATTTCGCTTCGCGGATAATCGGGGCTTTACTGTATTCATATTTCATGTATATACATATTTTCATTTATTCCATTTACATAACTTCAATATATTAAAATTTTAATTTCTTCGATTAACATGTTCATCAGTGCTGCCATCTATGAGCTAACATTTGGAATTATCTCCTTACACACTAGAAATACAGAGAGATTGTATTCTTTTAATGAAATAGAAAAAAAAATACATAATCATTTAAACAAATGAATTAAGATAATTTTCATGTTCATGGGACCCGTATTGATACTGAGAAGCTTAAAAAGACTCGACCAAGTTTTTGAAACACAACTACACGACCTGATTTTCTTTTTCTTGTAAGAAAAATAATTACGCCTTGTGTTTAGAAAAGTTGATTTTTTTATTAAATTAATTGATTTTTCTCCGTAAGATAAAAGTAAAATCGTGAATGGAATTAATTTCAATTTTGTGCACTTTTCTATTTTCGCAACTTCAAATCATTAAAATTCCTTCCGAAAATACATTCTTCAGTGCTGCCATCTATAATCTGCTAATTGAAATTATCTTTCCAATTGCCATGACTGCTGACTCTAGAAATACGAAGAGTGGGTTATTTTAACAAAATAGAAACAAACACATCAATAAACTAGTCGGATGTGGCAATCCCAAAACTTTCTTCTATCTCATACATGTTAATACTTCCTGAAAAATGCAGCATGGTAGTGCCACCGGCCATAGATTAACATCCAAGATTGGACATTCCCATAGAGCGTAATGATAATGCGATTGCGATCGTAGCGCCCTTAGTGACAATGGGGAAGAAACTCCCCATCCTTGTAGTATGCTTTTTATTGAGTATCTACCTTATTGTGATCTTTCTTAATGTTGCATGTTTACGTTTTCGGTAGAATCTTACACCGATACATGAACATAGAATAGACATTCTATTTTATATATCTAATATCTATTCTATGTTCAAGCACGGATATATGTTTTTTTTTTTTTTTTTTTTTTTTTTTTTTTTTTTTAACATGATTAGTGAATGGTTTTAAGTGCAACGAATAATAAGGTAAAAATTTCGTCTTGAATGCTATATATCAAAAGCATGGTGTAATATAAAAATACATGAAATGTTGAACTCTACAAGTCCCAGAAAATTTCATAATTATTCCCCTTTAGCAGGAAAATTTTTATAGCGTGTGTTTTACAAATTTATGAAGTTTAACGTATAACAATCGTTACAATAATCTTTTAAAATTTATGCATTTTCACCTCCTTACAGATAAAATAAAAATATTGTTTTTAATGTAAATAACGTACAATCGATTCAATAATGTTTATAATATTAACACATAAGAAATAATAATAATAATATTACAGGTAGGGAAAAATTCCTTTCGACAAATTTTTAGAATTATATAAATCTAAAAGTTAAAAATAAATAGAGGTACTGACATTGCACTCAATAAAATTTTATTCGATATGAATAAATTGACACAATACCTGAATTTGAGTTTTTACAAGTTAATCTTGTAAACTTACATATTTGCATTCTTAACAAAATTTTCTGCGGCTTTCTTTTACATTATTAGTCTAATTATCATTTTGTAAGTTAAAAATGAATACAAGTACGGTAAAAAAAAAAAAAAAGCTAAATAAATAAAGCAAGCATGAATAGAATATCGCCTGACACCTGCTTCGTTTTAGGAACGAATAGATATTCAAACCATAGAGGATAAACATATTTCTTCAACATAGGTAAATTTCGGAGGCTTGTTAGTTCTTCCCCCTTGCCGATAGTGACTCTAGTACTGTTGCCATTACAGATTTTGCCGTAAATGTCCCATCTTGGTCCTTAATCTATGCCACCGGCTAGGGCTAGGTGATTTACACCAAAATCTAATCAGCAACAACTCTGGTCAACTTCTAATTGAAATTGAAGTTTGATGAAAACCGTGCATTAGTTTTTGAGATAGGGTATTGCGGAAATCATGAAAAATTCAGCATAGTAGCGTCACCTGTTGGGCGATTTACACCAAAAACTAAACAGCACTAACTTATATCAGGGACTAACTGAATCTGAAGTTTGATGAAAATTTGTGCATCAAATCTTGAGATAGAACTATAGCGATAATCATTAATAATGCAGCATAGCAGCGCCACCTATTGGGCGATTTACACCAAAAAGTTATTGTTATGATTGCATTTATGCTCTGTTCTTGTTCACGACAGATGGCGCCTCTGCGGCACGCTTGTGTAGTCGGCAGATCGCTGTTCGATCGCAGTCTTGTTCTTGTCCAAGATTCTTTCTTGTCGTTATGTAGTGAGTTTGTCTGATACTATTAAACCTATATTAATATTCCTATCTGTCTTCCGGCATGAGTTAATCAGTTGTTACATCACTACTAACCTACGATACAACATTGGCGACGAAGATGCGATATGGAAGAAGTTTTTTTGTTTCCTTTTTTCGGCGAATTTACGCAGCCGATCTTAGCCGCGCCGCGCTAAGCCTAACACGCGGTCGCGAAGTTACCGGTTGCCGGCAGCGCATTCCTGACGAATCCTAAAGAGCGAGCGCGTGCGCCTTGCAGTAAACTTTAAAAAAAATAGCTTAAGATGGGCCCTTTTGGCCAGATTAAAGAGTTTGATTCATCCTGGACATTGTATACGGAACGTCTTGACCAATTTTTCATCGCTAATGGAATTGAACAAGCGGAGCGCAAGACAGCAATTTTCCTGACAATTGTAGGTCCATCTACGTATGCTTTAATCCGAAATCTCCTGTCACCAGCGGCACCGACTACAAAGACACTTGAAGAAATAATTAACGTGCTAAATTCGCACTTTGACCCGACACCTTCCGTTATTGTGGAAAGATACAAGTTTAACAGTAGAGTTCGGCGCGCTGGCGAATCAGTCGCAAATTTCATTGCAGAACTACGTAGCTTGGCAAAGCATTGCAATTACGGCACATCGCTAGATGAAATGTTGCGTGATCGGATCGTGTGCGGAATTCAAGACGAAGGAATACAGCGAAAATTACTTGCGGAAAGCGAGCTAACCCTAACGAGGGCAACAGAGATCGCGGTGACGATGGAGACTGCGGCGAGGGACACAATCAATCTTCGGCTGACACCCGGTTCTGAAGTCAACAGAATTCAACTGAGAGAAAGTAATAATGCACCGAAAAATCCGAATTCTCGTGTTTCAACGCAAAATGCCGAAAAATGCAATCGATGTGGAGATAATCACGTGTCCAGCAAATGCCGTTTCAAAAATTCAACTTGTCATGCATGTAAGAAAATTGGCCACATCGCTAAAGTTTGCCGATCTAAGAAGAAAAATTCTGGAGTTCGGGTGCATAATGTGCAAGTGGAGGATGCTGAAAATAAAGTACCTGTAACTTACACACTATTCAACATCTCAGGGATGGAAGAAACCTTGCCACCTGCTAGAGTTGAGTGTCTACTCCAAGGTAAGCCATTCGTTTTTGAAGTGGATTCAGGTTCCCCCTTTTCTCTAATGCCTTTAAATGAATTTAATAAAGTAAAAGAGTATTTTCCTCCTTTGGAGCAAACCTCAATCAAGTTAAATTCTTATACTGAGCATCCTATCGAAGTGATTGGTATGACTCAAGTTGAAGTGTCCTATGAAGCAAAGTCTCACTCATTACCTTTGATGGTTGTTGGACAAGGAAAGATTAATTTAGCAGGCCGTAACTGGATTTATCCATTGCAATTAATGAATGTTTTTAAAAATGAAAACCATCCTTATGCCATAAACAATCTGCCAACTTCTGAATTGTTGTTCCAGAATCTTTTAGAAAGATTTAAAAATTTATTTTCACCAGAATTGGGTATTGTAAAAGGCGTCAAAGTGCATTTAATAAAGAAAGACTCTGCAACACCTAAATTTTTCAGAGCACCACGTCCAATCCCTTATGCTTTTTTAGACAAAGTTGATCATGAAATAGTTCGCCTCGTTAAGGAAGGCATTCTTGAGCCAGTGAAGACAGCAGAATCTGCAGCACCAATCGTGCCTGTGTTGAAGCGTGATGGGCGCATCAGAATTTGCGGTGACTTTAAATTGACAACCAACAAGGTGACTGAATTGGAGCAATATCCACTGCCGAACATCGAAGACTTGTTTGCACAGCTTTCAGGCGGAGTAGTTTTCTCGAAGTTGGACCTTCGTGATGCGTACTGCCAGTTGCAGCTTGACGAAGAGTCTAAAGATTTAGTTGTAATTAATACTCATAAAGGACTTTTCCGTTATAATAGAGTACCCTTCGGAGTAGCCTCGGCTCCAGCTATGTTCCAGAGAGGAATCGACAAAATTCTGCACGGTCTTAAGGCTGCTTGCTATCTTGATGATGTTTTGGTTTTCGGAAAAGATTAAACTGAACACCTACAGAACTTGACGGCTGTTCTAACACGTTTACAGGAAGCCGGAATGAAGCTCAACTCTCATAAATGTGAATTTTTGAAGTCTTCGGTTGAATACCTTGGTCATCGGATTGACAAAGAAGGACTTCATCCTCTGGAGTCTAAAGTGGATGCTGTAGTCAAAGACCCTGATCCGAAGAATATTGATGAGCTGCGTTCTTTTATCGGACTGATTACTTATTATGGCAAGTTTTTACCAAATATGGCCACCCTACTAGCTCCATTATATGAGTTATTGAAAGCAAAAACTAAATGGAGATGGGAGACACCTCAGAGGGAAACGTTTTCGAAAGTGAAAGATGTTCTACAAAATTCATCGCTGCTGGTACACTTTGATAATAAGAAAGAGGTTGTGTTGGCATGTGATGCCAGCCCTTATGGTCTTGGAGCCGTTCTATCCCATGAAACTGAAGATGGCGACCGCCCGATAGCTTTCGCTTCCAGTTCCTTAACCGAAGCTGAAAAAAACTACAGCCATATAGAAAAAGACGCATTATCCCTAGTCTTTGGTGTGACCAAATTTCGCAAGTACCTGTTGGGACGAACATTCACATTGCTCACTGATCATCGTCCCTTAGTGAACCTTCTTTCTGCAGACAAGCCGGTGCCAGTGGTAGCTGCTGCACGAATCCAGCGTTGGGCTCTGACCCTTGCAGCCTATTCTTATGCAATTAAGTACAGAAAAGGGAGTTTGCATGCTAATGCCGATGCTTGCAGTAGACTGCCCCTGAAGACTGAGTTTGCTGATCCATCAGTTCCAACAGAGTCAGTGTTGTTATTAACACAATTGGACGACACTCCAGTGACGAGGCATCTGATTGCCACCGAAATTGACAAATGTCCTGACCTAAGGAAGCTGAAATCTTATATCTTGAAAGGTTTTCCTAAGAAAGTAGAGCAGAATTTGCATCCCTTCCTCAGAGTAAAAGATGACTTATCTTTTGAAGAAGACATCATTTTGAGAGGCACCAGAGTATTTATCCCTCCGAAATTTAGAAAATTCATCCTCGATGAGCTCCATTCATCTCACCAAGGCATAACAGCCATAAAGGCCCATGCTCGTTCCTATGTTTGGTGGCCAGAGTTAGATACCGATCTGGAAGCTAAAGTGAAGGGTTATGTTGCATGTCAACAAAATGCTTCAGCACCTCTGGCAAAGCATGTCCCTTGGCGTATGCCAGAGCAAGCATGGGAACGGATTCATATCGACCATGCAGGCCCAGTGGAAGGTCACATGCTTCTTATAATTGTGGATGCCAAGACAAAATGGTTAGAAGTTGCACAAGTATCTAGCACATCTGCTAGTGTAACCACAATGATATTGCGTAGCCTATTTTCTCGTTTCGGCATCCCCAAAAGCGTGGTCAGTGACAATGGTCCTGGATTCAAAA